>CM028353.1:47125246-47379852 GCA_016618105.1 Dendrobium huoshanense | reverse complement strand
TTGCAAAATAAAAATATGTTCAAATTGTTATTCACGAAAATATACTAGTTTTTCAGTGTGACATACAAAACTATGATCATATTTATATTGTTGCAACTCCACATAGTTAAAAATTATGATCTGGCGCAGCCATCGCCAGCGACGGGTTCATGGCCCGCGACCTCACAATCCGCAACACGGCCGGCCCGGATTCCCATCAAGCCGTCGCCTTCCGCTCTACAGCCGACCACACCGTCCTCGACACCGTAGAAATCTCCGGCCACCAAGACACTCTCTACCCCCATTCCCTCCGCCAATTCTACAGATCCTGCATCATCTCCGGCACCGTCGACTTCATCTTTGGTAACGCCGTCGCTGTCTTCGAAGACTGCCTACTCCTTATCCTGCCCCGCCAGCTCAACCCAATGGGCATCGAGACCAATACCATTACGGCCCATGGTCGATCCGACCCGGCCCAACCCACGGGGTTCGTGTTCCGTTGGTGCGTGGTGAATGGGAGCGCGGAGTACTGGACGGGCTATACGGGCAATCCTGCGGTGCACCGGGTCTATCTAGGAAGGCCATGGAAGGAGTATTCGAGGACGGTTTTTCTGGAGAGTTATTTGGAGGGGATTGTTAGACCGGAGGGGTGGACGGGTTGGGCCGGGGATTTCGGGCTTAATACTCTTTATTATGGGGAGTATGGGAGTGCTAGGCCCGGAGCGAATGTTGAGTCGAGGGTGACGTGGAGCGACCAGATACCGACGGTGCACGTGGGTGTGTATTCGGTGGATAATTTTATTCAGGGAGACCGGTGGATTCCGCAAGTAGATCTGTGAAGATAGGCATTGCTGATTTCTGAATAACATTTGATGAGAAAAATATTTATGTATTTTATATATTTTATGACATTTATGGTATTGTAAAGAAAAAAAGAATAAGATATATATATATATATATATATATATATATATATATATATATATATATATATATATATATATATATATATATATATATATATATATATATATATGTTTAATATGTATGAGATGAAACAATAATTTTAATATGATTTTCCAATTGAAATTAGAAGATTAAAAAAATTGATGATATTTACTTGTCTTTTTAAAATAATACTTAAATTTTAAAAATATTTGTATAAAATGTAAATGAGGAGGTAAAGTCAAAAAGTTTATTATCTTAGCATTGGATGAAAATTCATCAAGCATACATATGAAGAGGCAATGGTTAAATGCAACAATCGGGTGCTAGTCCAAACGTGACAGTCGAGCGATGGTCTGGCAGTAGTGCTTGACAGGAGCTAAGATTCTTGAAGCATTTGGGCTCTCTTAAATCTTAAGCTAAGGTTCAGGCTGCCTCATATAGATAATAAGAGTCTATTTATAAATTTTTTTAGAGTAGTATGTTTTATAAATATTGCTAAAATTCAAATCATTCTATATATCGAACAACTCATATTGATTTCCTTGAATATGAACCGTTCTTTTAGCAATGGTTAAATGCAACAATCGGGTGCTAGTCCAAACGTGACAGTCGAGCGATGGTCTGGCAGTAGTGCTTGACAGGAGCTAAGATTCTTGAAGCATTTGGGCTCTCTTAAATCTTAAGCTAAGGTTCAGGCTGCCTCATATAGATAATGAGAGTCTATTTATAAATTGTTTTAGAATAGTATGTTTTATAAATATTGCTAAAATTCAAAACATTGTATATATCGAACAACTCATATTGATTTCCTTGAATATGAACCGTTCTTTTAGCCTTTTAAGAGTATTATTGATGTCAAAACTATGAAACCTTAGGCTTGTTATATTCGTTTGGGATGGCTTCTTACTGTTTCTTAAAATAGCTTTCAAGTACAAAAAATTTAGGCTTCGTTTGGGACCGTTTTTAACTGCTTATTAAAGCAATTTTTTAATACAAATATTTTAATTTTTGTACTAAAAAACTACTTTAAGAAGATGTAAGGAAGCCGTCGCAAACGAAGTCTTAATTTTGTACTAGAAAGCTGCTTTATGAAGCGGTAAGAAAGTTATCCCAACCAAAACGTAAGTTCTGTATAAAACTAGATGGTTAACTCCATCATCATTAAGTATGTCGACAACATTTAACACTTAGGTGATCACAGAGCACCAAGTTGAGTAGAATGAACTTAAAACTCTTTTACGATTGTAGAGCTTCTCTTCATGAGGTTATGCCTTCTAAATATTTTATTATAACTATTTAGTCAAAATAAAATAGCCAGAAATTGATCTATATTAGAATAATAGAATCAATCAATTATTACAAATTAAATGGGTTCAATGATTCTTATGTTCGACTATTAATTCTAGTCAACCGTGTTTTGAAACTTTTTACGTACTGGATAGAACCAATCAGAGGACTAGTTCACGATTGAGCACGTAGGACTGACTGATTGGATCTTATTTTTAAAATATTATTGCGAGTAAGTAGATCTGTCTTTCATTGTGTTTAAATCTTTGTAAAGTCACATACATGACTTACTCTTTCTTAGATCCTTTATCTCACCCTTTAGATCCCTATGCACAATTATGTTTGTCTTACATTGTTTATTAATTCATGTGCTTGTATTATACCATAAATATTAAAAAACTAAGTAAAGGAGATAATAAAGGCCTCCAAGTGAATACAAAAGAATTTATCTAAGTTCTATTTGCATTTTTGAGTTTCAAGAGTCTGCAGCAATACTAGTAGGTTCTAGTGGCAAAGAAATTGGTATATTTTATAAAAAAATCATTTGGCAGTAAGACTTTCATTGAGAGTCCTGGGAGCTTGATATGCTTTGCGAAATTTTTCTGGCATTCTAAGACTTTCAGATTTTGTTTTGGTAGAGGGAAGTTTGTTAAAAGGATGAGTACTATTACATTGTCTTTTCTCTGCCAATTGGTTTATCCTGTTTTGGATTGGAACCATTTTCTGAATATTTTTACCAACCTTCCGTTTATGAGTGATTCTAATTCTTCCCTTCGGAGTACTCTTTGCAGGCACGTTAATAATTGCTGTCTTTGGAGATTAAATGTTTGCAAGGTTCGTCTCTTTCCTCTTTTTTTCCACTTTTTCTATTTCCTTTTGAATTTTTGCAGGAAGTTCGTTCCGGAAGCTATTTATTGGATCTTCCTTTTTTGGGTGCTGTCGTCTCACAGCCCGATAGATATTTACTTTCAAATTTTGTAATCATAGGATAAGGACCGACCGGCTTTTAGATTTTTTCTCTTTTTTGGATTGGTCCTCCTCGGAGCAGTAGTTAGCTGGTTGGTCCTTTTAAATACTTTGTAACCGATTTTTGATATTAACACGTAGGCCCCTCGTGGATTTTAACCAAAAAAAAAAATTTAAAACATTTTAAAAAATAAATCTTGAACACAACATTGTAGACGATATTGGTGGGGATTGTGGGGTCATGAGCTATGCAACACTGCAGGGATGCTTTAGGCCTTGAAATAATTCACTATAAACTTGAAGTTATAAAAGTTTGCTTGTAAAGATGAGAGAACTTGGTTGATCCCTATAGTTGTAATAGAGATTGTGAAAGATGAAGTGGATGGATGATGTCAATTATTTGATGATGGTTGGAAGATAATAATTTAATAATGGAGGTTAAATGATGGTGAATGGACAATGTTAGCCATGCATCATTAGTTAGATAGCCATGGTCGAGTGATGCCATATGGGTGGTGGCAGTCAAACAACGGTAGTTGGATGGCTATAGTGGTTGGCAATGATCGTTGGCAATAATCATTGGTATCCAAGCCAGATAGACATATAGAATTTTACATTTCTCCAGGCTCTTTCTAATCTCAAGTCGAGTTCTAGCTCCAAGCTCCTCCTCATATAGGGATTGAGGGATTACTTATAGTATTTTGAGTGTCCTATTTTGATTAACCTAAATAAAATTTTATAAAATGATATAAAAGCCTTCATCAAGCTAGTTAAAGATAAGTTATCATTAGTTTAAGAACTTTATCATGGATTTCATCATATGACTTTTTGATCTAGCTCGAGGATTAATTTAGCTTCATATATTTCCCATCCTATATGACCTTAATAAGTATTAATATTTGCCATCATTACTGTTTATACGAATAATTTTCTTAAAAATTATTAACTTATATATTTGATTCATGAAAGTATGTTTTAAACCAATCATCAAAATCATAATATTCGGTCAAATAAACATATAATTTGTTATTCTAAAATATATTTTAACTAAATTTATGAATAATATGATATTTATATTTTAGCTATTTAGTTTCTTTTATTGTCAACTTCAATTATAAATTATGAATTTGATAACTCTATGCTAAAATAAATCATATATAGATATAACTTAAAATATAAAATTTCTAAATATTTTATATTTATATTATTAAAACTTCTTATAATATATATTATTAATATATAGATTTGTATAATCATTATAATATTATTTATCAACTTAGCTTGATTATATGATCCCTCTCTCTTAATTTTTTATCATAAATAGTATAACAAATTGTAATTAATCTCATAAGAGACATCTCATATGGGTCACAACATACTTGACTTAATTTGAATGTCATCTCTATTTTGCATGTCCATGATCATTAGTATGAGTTGGCTATGTTAAAAAGATAGAATTAGTTTTATAAACTAATTAGAATTTATATATTTAAAAAATTACTTAAAGTACTATATTTTCTCATATCCATTTTCTAATATTTAAATTGAAAAATATTTAAAAATTTGATAACACAATTTTACTATGCATGATTTAATTTTGTACAACTCACATTAGAGCCTAATTTGGATCTTATATCATGCACATTTGTATTTACTTCATGAATCTTAGGTGCAAATTTTATTCTCAAATATTTAAGGGAAGAATGTCTTTAGCGATCACACCAAATTATTGTTTATATGAACCCTTTGGATAATATATATATATATATATATATATATATATATATATATATATATATATATATATATATATATATATATATATATATATATATATATATATATATATATATATATAGAGAGAGAGAGAGAGAGAGAGAGAGAGAGAGAGAGAGAGAGAGAGAGAGAGAGAGAGAGAGAGAGAGAGAGAGAGAGAGAGAGAGAGAGAGAGAGAGAGAGAGAGAGATTTAGACCAATTAAGTCAAACTCACATACAAAATATACATGCAATATTCGAATTCAAGACATCTTGGTTGATAGCCAAAGATCCCAACAAACTGAACAAGATGCATTGCGTCGCTTTGGATAATAACCGAAGTTAGAGAAGTTATATATTAGTGTATATCTCAAATGATGTTGACAACATGCACTTACTTAGGGTAGAATTTATATTTCATTTATGCACCAGTGAAAGAGGGCATTTAGTTTTATTTATTATTATCATTTTTTTTGGGCAGTAATACCAATTTGTCATCATGAAATAACAAGAAAGATTTTGCTCAATGATCCTATATTACTCATGAATAGATCATTAGTGATTTGGATATTAACAAAAATCACTTTCTTTAATGGCTTATTGAAAGCTTACATAAGACAAATATATATTAGCCAAATTATAGAGACAATGACCAACTCTCTTAAACAATTGGGGCCTTTATAGCTTAAATATAAGCAATAAAATGATATTGAAAGATAATTGATGGATGGAAAGTGAAGAATCCAAGAAAATAGTTTAGTGCATGCGTTTAAACATTTAATTGTTTGATAAAGTTAATAGTTTATCCAAAAATATCATAAGAATGATGTGCAAATAATTAAAACTAGTTTTAATCACAATTATAAATTATTTAATATTTATTTATAAATTTTTAGAATTTATTTTTATTTATTGAAATATATTATAATATTTCATCTTGGAATTCATTTTAAGTTTAAATTGGAAATGCTAGTTATACTAAAATATATCAATTACGTATGGATAGTTAATTTATAACTGAATAAATTTTAAATTAATTTAGATGTTTATTTTACTTAAAATTTATATGATAAATTAGTGATATAAATATATTTCTGCATAAAATATTTTAATTTCTTAGATATTATTTGTTGTACTTAAAATCTAATAAACATATTATAAAATTTAAAAAATAATAAAAAGGTAATTTTATACATAATTTTATATGTTATATAACATATTTTGAATTAAAATAAATTTTAATTTTTTTCAAATCACTATTTATTTTCTTAAGAAGATGTGAGCCTAATGGGCTTCCATTAACAAGCGTTCCAGAGGCTTCATGGGCTTTCCATATGGTGGAAAAGGTTTGGGCCATAATTCATTTTAACGGGCCTATGTTAACTCTTACTCCTACCAAGTTTTGAATGGTAACAACTACTTGACTTTTCTAACGAGTAGTTAATTTTAGCCAATCCATATACCATCTCTTTTTGCATTTCTCTTACTGCTTAGGACCATAAATTATAGTCTGGTTGGTGCTTAGGACCATAAATTATAGAAGTCTTACGCAGTCTTTATAAAATATATAAAATATAGTTAGAACATTACATATAGAATAGTTTTTTTTTTTTTTTTTTTTTTTTTAATTTTTAATTTTATATCAACAAATTTAAATTTGAGGCATATTCATCTAGCATTTTCAATGATGGGAGCTATTTACACACTGCTGCTTTTTTATTTAGGGTGAGTGTATAAGTGACTTTCAGTTAAGTTTCAACTTTTTATCATTTTCTTCCTATGTAGCTCCAAATGCCTTCTCATTTAGTACTCTTTTACATTTATACTTGTCTTCTAATTATCATTTATTTTGTCTTTTCTGTCAATCACAATATTGAATATATTGTCAAAGAAATTCTTCTCAACATATATAACATCTAAATTGTGGCATATTAAGTTTATCCTCCCGTTAGGTAAATCTTTGAAAATGCGTCTCTTCATTGAGTTGTGATCACAATTCCACATACGGAAAGTCTATATTTTTTAACTCTATTTTTTTTTAATGACAACTTCTTTATTTATCTTAAATAGATTATCAACTTGCAAGAGCATATGATGATAAACAAACCATGCATTTTTTCGCTCATTTTTTAATGTGAATACCTTGCTTACTTTCACGTAGTATGGGCAAGTTAATTTTCTTGCAGTACTCTAACCTAAATATCATTGTTTTGAAAACCGGACCGGACCGGCCGGTTCGACCGGTTCAACCGTGAACCGGTCTTACAGCCGGTTCGGTCCTATCTAAGAACCGGGCTAACAACGAACCGGCCAAAACCGGCTTGAACCGCCGGTTGAACCGGCCGACCGTTGAACCGGTCCGTTTTTTAAGAACCGGCCGGTTCAACTAATAATATATTTAAATATTTTATTTTTATATAAAATGTTTAATTAATATTAAATTAATTTAAATATCATATATCTTATTTCATAATATGATTCAAAAATTTTATTATATTATATAATAAATTAAATATAAATAATCAAGCTCACATGATGCTATAATACCAAGAAAGCTCTTAAAGCACAAGTACAAGAAAAGGTATATAAACAACACAACTTAGAATTCCTAAGTGATGTGGGACTAAAGAACTAGTTTTTTTTGTTTCAACATTCAACAATGTGCATTAGATTTGTTTGAATGAGAACTTGTTGAAAATTTCTTTTGTAGAATATTTAAATAAAAAATAATCATAATAATTTTTAAATTTCTTAAATTTATTATTAATTATATTTTTATAATTATTTAAATAAAAATAATTATTTATCATTTTTCAAAAACATTTTCTAAATGCTAAATTAATGATAGAAAAATAAAAATCTTAAAAATAATATTGTAAGACTTTATAAATATAGTTTTATAATGTAAAATTTATATATGTAAATTATGCATAAATATATAACATAAAGCAATCATTTATATCAAATAAATATATTTATATATAAACTAAATTTTTATTAAATATAAATTAAAATAAAAAATTGAATATATTTATATTTAAATTTAAAATTAGTAATTATTTATATTTAAATATATAGCATACATATAATAATTATTTATATTTAATTTTAAAATTATGTAATATATTATATATGTATGAATTTTATTTATTTTTTAGTCTAAAAATTCGTAGAATTATAAAAATTTTATGAATAAATTGTCATTATTATTATGTTAATTTTATTACTTTTAATTATATTATTATTTATTACGTCATCCGGTTCGACCCCGGTTCGACCGGTCGAACCGGTCGAACCATGAACCTCTCATTCTTCCGGTTCTTTGTCCGGTCCGGTTTTCACAACCTTGCTAAATACATCGTATATGCTAGGGAGTCACTAATGATTCATAGTAGAGTTACTTTCATTTGAAAGTTCTATTTACTTGAAATATCATATATAAGGACACTTTATTCCCACAAAATCTTCCATTTAATATCTTATATGGTGTAAATATCATCTCATTGCTCTATAACACTATCAACTATGTCTTCTTCCACACTATTGATATAATAGCGGGAACTAGCTAAATCCCCAAAATTGATAACAACACCTCTATCTGATCAAGAAGGAAAACTACTATTGGCTGTCCCCTCCTCCTAAACTAAGTAAGTCCAAACATGTTCTTCTTCCCAAAATATCTACTACTAACTATCTCACCACCAAATCTTTTCTTGCTCGCTGCCCATTGCTGCTACACTGCTATCATATCAGTCTCTATCCTCTAAGAAAAATATATAATATCCTATGCCAATAGTGTCTTCCTCAAAACATCTTAGAGTCCGTCAAGAAATCTAAAATAATTCTTCTCAGAAGTACTAGCCATCTATTAAGCATACATGGAGAGAGCAGTATATAAACTCTGCCTCATACTACATCATTAACATACTTCCCTAAATAAATCTTAGAAAAGAACTATGTAGCTATCTCCTAGTAGACGGATGTGCAAACTATTTCCTGAATGTCTTCGTAAACTCCTCTCAAGTAATTAAGGTATTTGCTTGACTTTGAAACTTCTCTCTCTTCTTGCCCAACCAACAACGCTCAGTCTCACTATCTAATAGAAATGTAGCTACTGTTATTCTCTTCTTAGGAGGATAATGTATCCCATCAAGAGTCTTCTCTATTCTCATCAGTCAATCCTCAACTAATCAAGGCTCAATAATATCTTAAAATATAAGAGACTATAATCTTATGAAATTATGCAAATATATGTCTATATCATTAGGACGGGCACCTAAAATTCATATATGAGCCTCTCCTACCATCTATGCAATTATACCTACAATATGCAAATTGCCTCAGAATTGATCACAAAAGCATTACCTTGAACCTGAGTTACCTGAGTAGAGTTATAACGATTAGTCATATCTAGATCTGGCTAGGGTTGATCAGCCATCACATAAACACTAAACACGATGGAATGAAATATATATGTATGAAATAAAATAAATTAGGGCCGAAATCTACCCAAAAGCATCTCACATATCTTCTACAAATTGAATCCAATTACTCTATTATGATTCATTTCTCCAATCTTACTCTGATACCAAAAAACTTATCACGACCCGACCGGATATGACCCAAAATTATGCAAGGAATACCATGTCTGATTATGGCAAGACTCAAATCTTAAGATCCCATTAGAGAAGTACTAAAACAAACTTCTAATTTAAATAGACCACATAGCCACTATTGGATATAAATAAAAAGCGTAATAATAAATATCAAAATAATTTTTTTATATATCATCCAAAATACATACTATCTTAGGTATCTATAACATAACTTGTAAAAGATAATATAACAAAATAAATATCAAACTTGCAAAATAAAACTAATTAAACCAAAAGGCATACATACAAGCACGGATCAGAGCCTGCTATTCAAACTACTCATCTTGCTCCTTACCCTTCCCCCGACCTGAAAATGAAAGCAAAATCAGGAGTAAGCTAATAAGGCTCGGTAGGCTATCATAATCTAAAATATAAAATAATAATTGAAACCAAAATAAAATTGAAAATACTTTGTTATAAAATAAGTTGAAGTATTATACAAAAAAAATTGAAATTAAAACTAAAATAAAAGCTTAAATTGAAACCAAATGAATTATAAGTAAATATTCATTGTATTAGAATAAATTTTAGTCCAAATTTATATATATCTTTATAGCTTCATTAATAGAATCTCATCATGGTTGCCCACTAGCGACTGCATATTTGAATCCCACCTGGATCGCCCACTAGCATCAACATAATAACATCCCATCTCCATAGCCCACTAGCTTAGGCATAATAAGATCCCACCTCGATCATCCATTAGCACTGACATAATAAAATCCTACTTCAGCCACCCATTAGCATTGGCATAATATAATCCGGTCCACCTTGGTTGCCCACAATAGCCGGCATAACATAACATCATATCACATTTATTTCAATTTTTTTGATGCATTTCATTAATTAAAGAATAGCTAGATTGAATTAAAAAATTGCTAAAATGCCTTAATGATAGATAACATAAATATTACTGAGCAAAAATTCACTATTTCAAAATACCAAATTATTAGAGATTGTGTAAAATATTATTATAAAATTTTAATTGTACTATTTTCAGATGTTAAAATAAATTTTTGAATAAACAAAATTTATTGCTTTCCAAAATCATTCGATGAAAATTTTTTATAATATATTAAAAATGTTCATAATCCGAATCACTATAATATATACAAATTCACAATGTGAATATTTTTTTCAAAATAAATTTATCCTCTCTTTTTGATAATGAAATTACAAATTTGATCAGAAAAATCCTTAAAACACCAAATTATTAAAAACTAAAATAAGCAAAATGAAACCTACCATTAGACGTGCACATTTTTCAAATGGGCTGACAAACAAAAACTGCTATACTCTAGTTAAATCCCAGCTTTTCTTCTTCTTTCTTTTCTCTTTTTTCTCAAATTTCCTAAATCTATTCTCTGCAAATGGGAAAATGAAACTTATAAGTGGTAATGGGTTTTTTTAATAATAAAATTTATTAAATATATTAAGGGTAAAATGATAATTATGCCATTTAAATATAAAGATCATATAAATTTTTTATATCTATACATCTGGAGACTTAAAATTATTCAAAAGTTAGTTAAGCTTGTCTAGAATGCTCGGGTGAAATCGTTTTATAAAACGGACACTTAAAGATCCTAGAAATCCTATTTGTACCCTATATATGCCAATTTCTTAAGGAATTGTACCACTGTCAAAATATTATAAAAAATTAATTAAACTAAAGCACAATAATATATATGTTATGGTGAAGATGATTTATGATTTAAACTTATAATGACCCATAAAATAATTTTTTGACTGTTATAGATAAACATATCTTTTTAAAATTTTTGAGTTATAACATCTTCTCTATTTAATGCAAATAGAAGAGAGCCATAAAGAAACAAATCTACTTTTTTCTACTATACATAGTTGCATATTGAGGTGAATGAGAATTTTGTCCCATACAATATATGGAATCCACTCTCTTGGGATCATTTTTGGGTATCATTATGAGAGATCATATTAGCACCATGCTCTTCCTTATATTATAGAAATAAGGTGAAGAAGATTTTGGCTAAAGTTGAGGTAACTAAAACCTTAAGTGTATTTCAATGCTAATTTTTGATATTATTAATTAAAATTTTAGTTTTCTAGATATGTATATCACTGGATTCTTCAATCCCTTTGTGTTAAGTGACAAAATCATAAGGCTAGTTTTAATCTGAGCATTAGGACAATAAACTAATTGAAGAAATTATGGAGTTTATCCCAACTACTATTAATGCATCATAATGGTGTTAGTTAGTAAGCAAGTGGTCACAATTAGAAGAACATGTCAATGTCACAATGAAGTTAAATCTTAGTGTATTAAAAAAGAATGTTAAAATAATCTTTAGTATATACCCAAACAAAGGGATGTAAAAAATACCATTAATTCAAAAAATAGACTTGTCCTCACAAATAGGTCATGTGAGTTTTGTACATAGAAAAAAAAAATGGTTAAGATTGTGTACATCTTTATTCATAGTTGATTAGTAATTATTTAAGAGTTCAATTTCTTATTGTAGGTGATTAAGCATAAATTGTAATTGTGAAAGATCAATATAATACATAAAGTTGGCTCTTGTTCATCTGAGAATGCTAAGCTGAGATAAGTAATATCAATATAATTTTTTTCAATAGTTCAAAAATAATTATCATGCATTGCATAATTTAATTTATCTTAATCTCTTTTAACATAGATACAAGCTTGCAATCTTCATACTCATGAAGAGCTTACACCAAAGAATGGAAATATGGAAGCTAATTAGAGGGTGTTCAATCTTGTTATGAGACTTGAGCATTAAGAAGTCAAACACAAGAGTTTGGGGTCACTCGAACTTGATATTTATCTCATAGTAGCACCACCAAAGCCACCAGTAGTAGTGAAAATATTTTTCTTGGAGTTGCAAGACCCAAAGATGAGGTGTACTCATTATGATCTAAGATTGTAAGATATTTGCACTAATTCTGATCTAAGATGAGAGATTTTATACAATAATTTCAAATTTATTTTACATATCCATGATGCTCACAATTTACATGTAGATTTCATGTTCTAACTTTAACTATTGTTATATGAATTAATGTTATTACTTCATTTATTACTTATTATTGATAGGGAACCAATGAACATTCTTCTAGGGGCTAACATTCTAGGAGAAAGAGCCCTCTTATTGGAACTTTTGATTTTGAGCTCAATTGCTTTTATTGTAATGAACAACTAGGCAAGAGCTCTCTTATTATGTGACTCATTTTATGCATATTTTAAGTTTTTTTTTTATGAACTTTAATCAGTTAATGCTTATATATTGGTACTAGAACTACAATATAAGAATAATAAAATACTGACCCTTTTTGGATAAAAGGGAAATAAGGAAAATGAAATAAATTCAAAAAAAATTATCGATTGTTCATGAATCTTCAACAATACATTTCAGCATTTAAATAGCCAAAATTCCCAACATTCAAACACAACCAAATTATTTTGTTATAATGTAACTGTGAGCAAATAGAAGGAACCAAAAAGTTCATATTAGTGTTGTGTGTAGTTCTTTGAGCAACTTTTTTATCCCTTTCATAGTTAGTGATATATAGTTAATTATGATGTTAACTACTATTGTTTGTGCTTATGAGCAAGAAACTGAATACCTTTCCTACTTTAAAAGTTAATCTTGTTTCTATCTATAATGTTCTCTCTTACTACGACGTATTATTATATACTTTAAACCCACTGTTGTATGTAGCCTATGTTAAGTGCGACAAAAATATTTTTTTTGGAACGAGATATCTACCTGCTACCACCCCCGTAGAGGAGGTACTTGGCGGAGTAACTAATCCCTCGGCTGGCTTTATGTCAACCAACCCTATAGGTGTCAGACCACACATTTATTTTCTTCCCACTTAAGGAGTCGCACCGCATGAGAGAAGAATCGAACATGGGTTGGAGCTCGCCCACCAACCCAACTAAGTCCGGTGGGATTACTACAAAAATCTTATTTTATTATAGTAATTAAGTATGTTTAATAATTATCAACCTCAATATTCTAATAGAATTTATATTCCTAACTTCTTTTTTCATTCAAGCTTGTAAACTGATTTGACCATTTAAATGCCACATCTCCTCATTCATGAATAGAACTTCAATCGTATAGAACAAGTTACAATGATTTAACTTACAGAAAACATTAAATTCTTTCAGTGCTGCATTAAATTTAATTGAAAACACTTCACTCTACTCCAACATTTATTATATTAAAATCTGCAGACATAAATCTTGTGCTATATGGCACACTGACACACCTCATATTGATTTTTTTTAGGAGCTTTAACTACGTTATAGGAAAATGAATTGTTATTGGCGGATGAAATCTACAGGTAACAAGGGAAATCCACCTTCCGGCAAATTTTCCGGTGCAATTCCGGCAAAAAAATGAAGGTTGCCTGTCGTTTTCATTGGACGGATACTGCATTTAATCCGCCGGTATTTCCAGAGAAAATGTTGCGCCGGAATTACCGGCGTATTATCCGCTGCTCTATTCTGTCAGACTATTAGTGACGGATAAAACTAGACTATTCTTCGCCGGATATACCGGCGTAATGTATCTGCCGGAAATATTAATAGATTTCATCGTATCATATCATAAAGTTACCGAAGAAATATCCGTTGCTAGTTCGCGTTTCTTCCGACGCATGGAAATTCACCGGAAAGTCCGACGATAATAGCAGTTTTTACTGTGATAGCTTTCAACCAAGAGGTCTTGTATTTTAAACTTAATATGTGATTGTGACTGAGTTTGCTTTAATTAGCCTAAATGTCTATAAAAAAAAAAATTCTTTGCTATATGCATGGTCTATACATTTGTACATATTAATTCAGAACATTGCACTTAGGCTACTTTTTCTTAATGAAAATGACAGATATTAATGAGCAACTTTATCTGTACTTATCGTCAGAGAAAAACCAAACCAGATAATATGTTGCAGAAAAGAACTCAAGCTGAAATCTCAGCATGCTCAGAATATGTTAGCAGTTGACGGCAAAGAAGCCGAAAAGAAAGATTTGATCGACAGTAAAGACGTAAAATGCCGTAAGAGGACGGCATTGCAGAAATAAAGATGCCGTATTGCGTGAGGAGTTTTGATTCAATATGCATGCTTTGTGGTTGGTTGGGGTTGCCCTGCCGAGAGGGCTGTCGTTGAAGCTCATGCTTGGCTGCGGCTCTGCAAGCCAGAACCTTCCACGTCTTTTTTCTTATCTGAAAGTTGAGATCCTTGACTCAACATTCCTATTAAATGAAAAGAGGTTAAACGGTAGAGAAGAAAAGCAGGTTAGTAGATACAGAAATAAAACATGGGAGATATAGAAATGGCTGCTCAGCATGCATAATGTTCTCGTGAAGTGCAGTATCCATCAATGATTATAGCCCACCTCAGACTGGGAACGAAGAAACTGAGAGACCAAAGCTTTCACAAAAAGCTTAACTTCTATGTAGAGTGTTAAAAGGATACTGCATGTGGCCACAAAACTACCGGCGGACATAAAAGGAGGCAGAAAAATTGTGCAGATGCCAGCACCAAAGGAAAATTGTTTGTATTACCGGCAGTTTTTCGGGCAGACTGATTTCCAGCAGATTTCATAAGGATAACAATGAAATATTTCCGACATATTTTTTTGCAGATTTTTTGACGGATTTTTGTGAGGACTTTCCGACTGCTTTCCGACGGACTTTAATAATTTTTTAAAAAATATTTTTTCATAATTTAAATAATTAATAATTTTATACCTCATTTTAATTAATTACTAATTTAATAATTTATTTTAATTAATTATTAACTTAATACTTATTTTAATTAATTATTAATTTTATAACTTATCTTAATTAAAATAACTTTACTATTTTATTTTAATTTTTTCTTAATTAAATAATTAAAATAAGTTATTACATTACTAATTAATTAAATATAGATTTAATAACTTATTTTAATTAATTATTAATTTAATGACTTATTCATTAATTTTGATGTTTTTGTTTTAATTTATTTTAAATTTTTATACTGCTATAGCAAGTGAGAAACAAAAATGGATAACCAGATGTTTGCACCATTTGCCCTGCCATGTTCTAGTAATTCTCAGCCTCTAGTTAGGATATTTAAAACTAAGATGGTTCATAATTCGATTCTAACTAAGAATATAAGGTGAGATTAAGCACTGCTACGAAGTTTTCCATTATGTTCCCAACATATAAGGTGATTAAGCACATAAGAACTACCATTTGAGAGCATAGAGAGAACTTAAGTTATCAACTTTTGAACAAAATGAATTTAGCCAAATCAGTATTGCAAGTGTTAGAAAAATGGCTTGCTTAGGATTTGATATGGAGAATGTAGGCTTGACATTCCAAAGCAGTTTTTCAACAACTCTAAAAATAAATATGTTATAAATTCAATATAGCAAAGATAAGAGAAATGAATAAAGAAGTTTGAAAAATCCTATTAAATAGAATTTATGACAACAAAGATTGTGTTATTTTGTAGAGATTAAAATGAGTGAAAACATTATAGCTAAACTGCACAAAATACGATGCTCCTTTATCAATGAGTCAAAAAAATAAAAAAAATTCAGCCATTTCTAAAGCAAAATGTTAACAACCATTGCATAAATGTATCCATAGGTTGAGGTTTATTCCAATAACTATAAACACAAGATTTCACATGCAACCAAAAAGTGCCATATTTAGCTTTAGTCCAAGTTAAAATAAGCTATGAAATTTAAGTAGCATCCATTTGATTCTTTTTTTTTTTTTTTTTTTTTTTAATTAAAACCCACTACGGGGCCTACGCGTTAATACCAAAAAAACGGTTACAAAGTCCTTAGGAGGTTCCTCTAGCTCCCTACTGCTCAAAAGAGCTACAATATCAAAAGGAAAAACCAAAAAACCTACGAGCCAGAGGATCCTCTTCCTACTATTACAAAAATAATAAAGGGCTAAGCCCGGGCTGTGAGTAAACAGCACCCAAAAAAGGAAAATCCATATACTCTTAAAAGCTTTCAACATCGCTTTCCTGTAAAAATTGACAAAAAAACCAGGGAAAAAAGAAAAGTAACAAAAAAAAACATACCTTGTAGAGAAAGCGAATCCAATTGCAAAACCTGCATATCTTCCTCAATAAAAGTATCAGATTCCCATAATCACCAGAAACAAAACAAGAAAAATAATCACCTTTCCGCGAACCCACGAAGCTAGTAATCCCAATATAATACAAGAACCAATTACCAACAATCTTCAGACTAGAACCAACAGAAATATACGAGAGCATCAAATAAAGCAACCGGTTCATACCCATCCTCCCAGGCAACCACAACTGAGGATACTCAATTAAACCTTTCCATTCCCCCCCAATCATCCAGCACATAAAGCAAATCTTAACCAGAACCCAAAAACAGCAGTTCTGACGCCAATAATAAACACAAACGAATCAGCAACAAAAATATTAGACAAAGGAACACACAGAACACACAGAGCAATCACAACACAAAGAAAACCAGAATCATCCATGTCTAATATAAGGCAAAGAAACTTTATCCACCAACAACATACCTCTAAAAGAGATATCAAGATTAGAAATATCAATTTCCTCATAACCCACAAGGTGAGAACCCATATTAGCTAACCAGTCAGCACAAACATTACCTTCCCTAAAAATATGCGAGATCTTAAAATTCATTAAATTCAGTAAGTTCCTAATATTTCTCATCATATAGAAATTCTGCGCATTACCATTATAATTCTCAGTGATACTAGAAACAACAAGCTTAGAATCAACTTCGATCCAAACATAATGAAAACCCGATTTTAAACAAAGCTGGAGACCAAGAAACAAAGCATTAAGTTCGGCCCAGAATACATCCAGCTGCTGAACAGGCGCAGCAAAAGCAGCTAAAATATCCCCGTTAGAATCACGAATAAGCCCACCAGCTCCAGCATTCACCAAACCAACCGAACCATCTGTGTTTAATTTCACAGACGGGATCTGGGGCTTAATCCAGTAAACAACAGAATCAAAATAAACAGAATTATCTAACTCCAACTGTATACCCAAATGCACACCAATATTCCTACATTTAGAAAAAGTTTTATATGTAATAACCTTACAGGTATAAAGATGCGAAATTTTTCTTTTGACATTATCAATAATACGAATCTCATCCATCTTAATATTATCATATTTAGCCTCATTACGCTCTTTCCAAATATACCATAAAATAAGGATCGGAATAAGGTTGAAAATGTGACCTTTCGTAGGTATGAACCAACTATCCACCATATCAAACAAATTATTCGGAATCACAACCACATTTTTACTAGCTATTTGATTAAAATAAAACCACACTTTCTTAGCAATCTGACTATTAATAAAAAGATGATTAATATCTTCAACATTAGAACAACATAAACATTTGGAAGCTAAAATGAACCCTTTCTTCTGTAAAAGGTTATCCACAGGTAAAAAGCCTTTAAAACATCTCCACACAAAAGTAGAATAGGTAATAGGAAAAGAATTATGCCAAATAGCCGCAAATCTAACAGATTTCTCCATTGGGTATCAAAACTTCTCCCAAAGCTTACGCATTTGGAATTTACCATTAGAAGAAGCAGAGCAAATAATAATATCAGAACTGTTCACATTCAGGGGAATACTCATAATGATATATACTAAACAATTAGGCAAAAGATTTTTTAAAATGTCCACATTCCAACTATTATTTATAAAAAAATTAGAAACTTTAGTAGACTCCAAGGTATGCGTATTCAAAAAAGAATCTATAGAAAAATCCCCCAACCATTTATCCTGCCAAAAATAAATATCCCCCCTACCCAGACCCCATTGAATAAAATTTTCAGCTTCCCACTTAATGTTACACAACCTTTTCCAAGTAGATGAATTAGTATTTTTAAAGTAACAAAGAGTCGGATGCCTATTAAAACAATATTTAACATTCATGAAACGAGCCCATAAACTACTATTAGACCTTAACGAAAACCAGAGTTTATGAGAAAAAGCAATAGCAGTATCATACAAATTCTTACATCCCAACCCTCCATAAAAAACACCACAGTTTTTATGCCAAGCAGCCCAATGAACAGCTTTGGAATTGTTTTTAGAACCCCAGAAAAATTTGTTAATCATTCTCTCAAGTCTATTACACAAAGCCGTGGAGGGCATAAGAGTATGAAATAAATATATAGGAATCGAATTAAGCACAGCTTTCACCAACACCAAACGGCCACCAAAAGAAAGAAAACTAGTAGACCAATTCTCCAACTTCTTTTGAATAGTAGAAAAAATATCATCAAAGAGGAAATTCTTCTTTTTACCTTTGAAGATGGTGGTACCCAAATACTTAATAGGTAAATTTTTAGCTTGGAAACTACAAACCCTTTAAATAGCCAAAATCCTATTATGATTAATGAACTTTCCCACAAAAAAATTACTCTTCTCTTTACTAACTTTAAGACCACTACAATTATGAAATTTAGAAAGGAATTTCATCAAAATGTTTATATTTTTTATCGAACCATTTGTAAAAAGAATGAAATCATCCGTAAAACTCAAATGAGATATAGAAAAACCTCTTATATTCCGATAATTAAGGTTAATATTCTTAGCAAAAAGGTCATTTAAACCTCTAGATAAATATTCCATAGCTATAATAAAAAGAGCAGGAGAAATCGTATCACCTTGTCTAAGACCTTTAAAGGATTTAAAGAAACCATGATTTCTACCATTTATAATAACAGAGAAAAAATAGTTATTCACACTATTCCTAATCAGTAAAATGAAATCCTGACTAAATCCAAATAAAGACAAAATCTTATAAAGGAAATTCCAATCTAAATTATCATAAGCTTTGGTGATATCCAACTTAAAAACAATATTTCCCCCCGTAACTTTAGTATTAATATCATTGACAAGTTCTTAAGCAAGTAAAACGTTATCACTAATACTTCTCCCCTTCACAAAACTAGTTTGATTTAAGGAAATAATCTTAGGTAAAATAGTGGTCAATCTACTAGCAATAATTTTAGAATTAAGTTTATTGAAAAAAGTACACAAACTAATAGGCCTGAAGTCAGTACATCTTTTAGCACCATCAGTTTAGGGATAAGAGCAATGTTGGAAGACGAAAAAAACTTAGGATAAGGATTACCTCTAAAGAAATCTTGAACAGCAAAAATAACATCCTCTTTCACTGTATCCCACGACTTTTGAAAGAACTTAGTCGTAAAACCATCAGGGCCAGCAGTAGCATCTCCATTCATATCCCTAAGAACATTATAAATTTCAGTTTCCGTAGGTAATTGACAAAGCATAATATTATCTTCATCCAAAATACATTTAGGAATAACCTCAAGATTAGAAATAGGAATAAATCTTTCATTGCCATTAAACACATTCCTAAAGTAATCCACACCCGACTTACAGATAGATTCATCAGAATCAAGAGTAATACCTTCATTATTAATAATTTTGTAAATTCTGCTTTTAGTTTTATTCTTATTAGCCAAAGCATGAAGAAATTTGGTATTTCTATCTCCTTCAATAACAAATTTAGCATTAGAATTTTGTTGCCAAAAAACCTCTTCTTGAGCATGCAGATAAAGAAGATCATTCTTGGCCACATTCAGTCTAGCACTAAGGTCCTCAGAAGGATTATCAACAAGGAGCCCTTCCAACTCAATAACTTTAGCTTCCACTTCCACAATATTAGAAAAAACATTTTTGAAAATATTTTTGTTCCAATGCCTTAAACATTGTTTCAATCTAGACATTTTAGCCCAAAGCCTCAACATACCAGAAATATTATTATCAGGGAACACAGGAGCATTACAGTTATTATCCAAAACCATTTTGAAATTATCATGCAGTAACCACATATTAAGAAATCTAAAAGCAAAATTACCAGTGTGATTCATAACATTAATATTTAAAAGCAGAGGCGCATGATCAGATAGAGTTCTACTTAAATGCTCCACATTAGTGGCCGAAAATTTAGCCAACCAATCATGGTTAAACAAGAATCTATCAAGTCTTTGGAACAAATTAGCCCTATTCCAAGTGAAAGGAGAACCACAAAAACCTATGTCATTAAGATGACAAACATTCATCATCTCATTAAACTCTTCCATAGCTCTAGAGTTAGGACAATTTCCTCCCCTTCTTTCACTAGCATTAGCAATAATGTTAAAATCCCCACCAACACACCACGGTCCTTGGATATTAGCCGCAAAATTAGCTAGTTGTTCCCAAAGAATATTCCGGTTAACTCTAGAACAAGCAGCATAAACAAAAGAAGCATAACAATTCAAACTACCCACCTTAATAAGACAATGAATAACTTGATGTAAATCCATAACAATGTCAACTTCAATGTGATTATTCCAAATTAACCAAACTTTATTCGAGCAATTAGCAAAAAACTTACGAAAGCCCAAAAATGTAGCAGTAGTAGCTATTTTATCAGCATTAATAAGAGGTTCACTTAAAATAAGAAGTTGAATGTTATTAATTCTACAAAGATTTTTCACTCTAATTTTGGAATTCTTACCACCAATACCCCTCACATTCCACATAAGAGCTTTAATCATTACCTTCTTTGTAAGAATTATGAGCTGATCTGGTAGATCTCGTTGTAGCCAGGCAGATATTTTTATCTTGTTTACCTTTTTTCTTACCACCTTTAGAAAACAAATCCTCCTCCGTAATATTATGATCCTTCAAGTTAATAGGGGGAGAATAGTTACCTTGATTCATATGAGAGGAAGGATCCTCCTTAGAGACAGGAAGAACTTCCCCTTCCTCATAAATTTCCAAATTAGAATTAGAGCCGCCATCCCTTAAGTCAGTAATATCCTGGTTAGCAATCAAAGCATTTTCAATAGCCACGGAATTAGAAATAATAGGCATTTTATTTAACATATCATCAACTAAAATAAAAAACTTAGGGTCGGAAACAATTTCATTTCCTTCATTATTCAAAACAGATTTTCCAATGATATTTAAAACCTCCTCAGATTTATCCATAGGGATCTCCTCCCCGGGATCCTTCTCATCCACAACATTACCTTCACGAATATCCAAAGGAACATTGTGCATCACAGAGGACGATCCCGCCTGAATAACATTTTCTTCCAAATTTTTTTCACTATGGGCACATACACATTATTATTCACGCTAGATCCAGGCCCTCCTCTCGGTTGCACAACATTTTTTTTCAAATCAGTATTTAAAGATGAGGCTTAAAGCAAGGCCCCCACCCTCTTTTTAAATTTAACCCTTTAGAAGATTTTTACCAAAGGTCAAAGGAATCAATAATTAGTTGAGGGGAGGTCATGAGAGTAAAAGATCCCATTCCTATAAATTTCTCCATAGTATAAGAAAAATAATCCATGAATATAATGAAAAGGAAATGAAATAACAGACAATTTGCTTTAAGCATTGGACAATTAAAGAATTCAAGTTCCTCATTTATAATAAGTGAAAAGGGCATGTTTCTTATATAGGCATTAATTTGTTGTAAAAAGAAAGAATGCGGATCTTTATCCAATAAGAACTTTACAATTTACAATATATGTCAAAAGCTTTGTGGGGATTATTTTTTACTTAAAACAATATTTGTATATTGTTGACCTCATTTTTGGATGAGGTCAATGATCCAAATTAAAAATCAAATCTCCATGTATCAATCATTGAACCATGCTTTAAATCTTATATCAAACTCTATACTATGCAATTGCATAGTGCCTTGCCCATTCATACATTATTTTTTCTTGCTCATTCATACATAAATCATCACTTGACAATCCCCCAGGACTGTCATATGATCATATGATCTATCTTCTGATGATCACCAAAAGATTGTGAGTGATATGATCATTGTAAAAATAAAATTTCCTCCATCATTGATCTTTATTGATCAATTCAAAATCTAAATCAAAACCAAGCCCTAAATCCATCAGTTGATTGTCCCCAGTAATAGTTAGCTGATCACATGTTTAATCACTGGCAATCATCATTGATTATTAATAATCTAAAAATTGAAAACCCTAAACCCTCCTAAATCATTATCTAAATCAAATCTAAATCCAATCCAATGACTAAACCCATTGCAAACTCAAAACTCTAAAATTCAGTGTCAGAACCAAACCCAAAATCCCTTGATCTATATACTATTTCTGAAGAAAATTTCCTTGCCTTAAAACCTGGACAAATCACCTTGGACTTCTGATCTATCACTTACATATTGATTAGTCATATCCCTAGGGTCAACCACATCAGTTTGAATGCATTTCAAGGTCCCTAACCTTTAAACTCAAAGCATTTCCATAGGTTGCAAAATCTTAAAATATTTATAGTTTATGCCACTGAACATGACATATAGTGATTTTGACCTTGGAAGCTTCTCCAAACTCATTGAACATGATCATCATTACTAGCATTATGCATTAAACCAATATTGAGCCTTGGTTAACTATGGTTGACCACAAAACCTTAAAATCCTATACTTTAAAAATTGAATTTTTCTTAAACCTCAACATAGCTCAATCAAATTAGACCATAAACTTCTATAAAAATGTTTAGAATATCATTTAACATGCATTAAACTAAATTCCAAGACATGACAAACTTTGGTTGACCAAGTCAATCTATGTTGACCATATGGAAACATTAAACCCTAAATCTACATTTCATACATTTTAACTTTTCCATTGCATAAAAACTACTCCGAAGTGTTCAAAACATCATTTGGAATGGCTTGAACCCAAACTTAGCCCATAGGTTAAGTTGTTGACCAAGTCAACCTAGGTTGATCAAATATTATTTTAAGGGTTTAAACATACATTTTATATAAGAAAACCTTGCCAAACCTTGGAACCACCATCAATGAATTTAAAACATCCTTTGGAATGCAATGGAACCAATCTCAACACTTGGATCAACTTCATTGACCAAGTCAACTAAGGTTGACCAAGCTTGCATACATTGAAATCCATAGCATTTTCGTTGACCAAGGCGTGATTAAACCCATCTAAACCTATAGGACTGTCCATAGAATCCCTAGGGATCAACCTTAGGTGACTCATGTATTGATTCCACTTGGGTTAGCCACTTGACTTGACCCAAGTCATCAAAATTACTATGAATTGGACCCAATCTAAATCTAGATTCATTTCACCCAAGCAAGAACCTCCATTACATTCACTATGACTCATTACATATGCCCAAATTAACCTAGCCTTTGGATTGACCTTAGTTGACTCATTGAGATAATCCAATGCCACTCAAAGTATCCATATTAAATTATCTTGCATGCTCAACTTTCCCAAGTCCAAGTGGCACTTGAATTGAATATATGAATGTTCCAAGAGGCTTGCCACCTTAGTTGACAGACTGGCTTGGTCGTATCCATCCATCTTCTTGAAAATTGATGGCATGTGACCCATGGGTTAAGCCCACTCTTGAGATCCTCCACAACCCAACTCTCAAAGCTTTAAGACTTCTTCCATGAACCCTCTAGAGCATGTCTGACCTGATCTGATGGCTACAGAGGGCCTGAATATAGCTGAAATCCTATTTAAGTGCATGTTTGAAACCTATAAATAATCCTTAAGGTTTCTTAAGAAGGGTTTGATTTTTTATTTTATTTAGCTTTCTGAGTGTGAGAGTATCCTTTCCCCAACTTCCCAACTACTTGGGTGAGGTCCTAGGGTGGTTTCGAGTGAGCTATAGTGATCATTCCACCGTGAAAACTCAATATCTAATACAATCATCTTTGGGTCATGACTTCTTAAGAAGAAACATTCTAAGGGTCTAGTCAATCATGCCTAAAGCAAGGCTAAGGGTATTGGAGCTTTCCTTTAGGTATTATTCCATTTCTGAGCTCTAGCCTAGGAGGGTCCATGCAAGTGTTAAAGAAATGTTCAATCTACATGGATTAGACCATTGGATTGAATGTTCTTTATTCACTAATGCTTCCTGTAAAATTTAATCCAAATACATTCGATCGATTATTGATATCAAGCTAGAATATGCCTATGATCAACAAATTAAGCGGGAGGATGAAGACAAAATCATGACCATTCATTTTGAGCAAGGGTCCTAATCCCATCAAATTGCACTCAGTTTGACCATCCCATCCTTTTGAAGCTTTTAATCAGAGCCATCTGATCTAGCCTACTGGCTTAGATTAAAATCGCATGGATATCGTTAGTGCTCCAATCATTAGCTACCCAATCAGATTGCATAGCGTGGAAAGCTCCATCTAACTAAGGAACTAAGGATTAATTTCACAAAAAAAAAAAATTAAGGGATCTTTAAACAATCATATCTCCTTATCCACTAATCAAAAAAAGAAGATTGTAGGCTCTACAAAATCAACATGAGGAGAATTATTAAAACCCCATGGTCTTATTCATAATATGTAATGCATTAACCATCATTATATAAAAAACCCATGGGTATTTCTTTAATTATTCAAAAAATATAGGTCATCATGGGATCCATTTGGAGGGAATGTTTCTTGGAGATATTTAACACATTTCCAAAAAAATTCAACTTAATTGGAGTTGCTTAAAGAGTCCAAATGAATTTTCAAAGTTCATGGGTCATTATTTAAAATTTCATAACCAATAATTCATAGGGAATTAGGGGTTGATTTTTAGTATAATTGTAATGTTATGTGTAAGGATTAGTTAGCCTCTAATTTCACCCAAATCCCTTGAGTCTTGATCCTAAAATAAATCACTAAACTAGTATATGCGTTTAGGTATGGTGATTGATATCTCACCCTAGGAAGGTTTTCATGAGCCTAAATGTAGTGGGTTCGAATCATATGTACTAATATACCTATGTTTTAAATTTAGTTGTATTTGGTGGTCATTTGATCTATCATTTAGTGAACCTAAGTTTCATGTATTTAATTGATCATGGATTTTTATAAATTTCATAATAAATTGATTTTAAAACCTAAAAACACAAATAATATATCAAATTCTTTAAAATTAAAATCAAAATGGAGGAAACATAAAATCCCTATCAAATTCATCCAAAATTAAAATTAGTTTAGAAATTAAGAAATTCATTAAGTAATTAAAATAAATATTTTAAAATATATAAAAATTAACAAAATAATTTTATATACTTGAAATAATTTCCCATATATCATCTTAGACATTTGAGAAATATTTCAAGAGGTTTGGAGTTGATTTGATATAAAAATCAAAAAATATACCTAATTAAAAAATTAAATAAATTCATTAAAATGCAAAACTTGTAAAAATGATTACTAATTACAGAAAGCTCCAAATTGAGCTAACTCAAAGGCATTGGACTCATCTCTAGATCTAGTATTTATTTAAAATATAAAATCTCTATGATTCACTATAAAGAAGAAAAGTTAATAATTTGGTCAAACTTAGTTTATAAAATACACCAAACTTATAAAATTCATGGATAATTTAAAAAAAATCCAAATTTAATAAACTTAGAGGCATTGGACTCATCTTTAGGTCTAGTATTTATAAATTATATTAAATTTCTAGAAACCAATGAAAATAAAAAAATTAAATTCATTAAAATATGATAAATCAATAAATCATTAAAACTTTATTAAATCAACAATTGAATGATATTAAATCCGTAAACAATAATAAATTAAAAAATAAACATTTCTATCATTGAGTTTGCTCAATTTGGCTATACTATCTTGAACTACAGGGCTATATGTCCTAAGGAGGCCTTGAGTCCTTATGCTCGTTGTGATAATGGAAAGAATGAATTTGACAAAATGTAAATAACAAAATATAAACTTAAATAAATAAGTAAATAATAAATTAAATTCAAATAAAAAATAAAATATTAATAAAATATATAGACATTACATGTTTTCATACACTTGTGCTTGATTCCTTTTAGGAGGGTAAATGTGTATTGGATTGAGAAATGAAGGACTCAATGTTATCCATTTTGTTACAAATCTATTTTCATGGCTTATGTTTTGATGATTGACAAACACTATTTCTCTTGGATTACTTGTTGCTTCTAACTTTTTCCGGAATCGAAGATCGGACAAACAGACGAAGCTAGTTTAGGATTGCATAGGTTTAGGGTTGAGTCAGTCTGTACTTTTTTCACTTCTTGAGTCTATTTGTAATGGTCAAAGAGACTGATGCTAAGTAACCCTACACACACACTTGAGAGACTTAGAATTTTTGTTTTTAATCATATCGGCTAGGACAATTTTTACAGAAAGTCTAAATAAGGATTCTTAATTAAGCCAGCCGTCATTACGATATCGGCCTGGACGATATGTGTATCGGCCAGGACGATAAGCTAAAAATAGAAAGAAGTTGTCGCCATAGATAATTAAGGTATACTGTATTTTTAAATTATCGACAAGGACGATCATTGATCGGCCTAGACGAAATTATCAAATTATGGCTTAATTGATTAGAAAATCAAGGGAGTAATTAAGGATGATTGATACGATCATATCATCCTGGACGATCGCATGATCGGCCAGGACGATCCATTCAAAAACCTTAAGTTACTTCAGGACAATAAATATCGGCCAGCTCGTATTCAGGGCGATGCTCTGGACGATTTTCCTCTGATTTGATCTGATCGGCCGGGACGATCGTGAGATCGGCCTGGACGATCAAGCAAATTTTTAATCATCCAGTTTTGCATCCAGGGTGATGTTCTGGCCGATCTTCTGAGTTTTGTACTGATCGGCCAGGCCGATGTTCATATCGGCCTGGACGATATTGTCGGCAACTTGCAATTAATGAGCTCCTTTGAAGCTCTTCTATTTAAGAACTCTTGTTCAACGTTTTGGAAGACCTTTGCCTTCTACCTTGACTTGAGAAGGCCTTGAGGAGAGAAAGAGAGAGAGGGAGAGAGAGAGGATCTTGTGAGGGGGAGCTTGTAAGGGGATTTACAAGGGTTTCTTCAAGGATCGCTCTGCTTGTTCTTCATCTAGAGTTTCTTGTTCATGGAAGGGTCGGTAGAGGTAAGGAGTTAGCTTTTGGTTGTGGTTCTCTGCCAGCTTCAGGAGGAAGCAAAAGGAGGTAGGTTCTCTGCCTTACTGGGGTGGCAAAATAGAGGTTCTTTGTAAAGGTTTCTCCGCCTAGCTATGGGGGCTAAAGGAGAGTCACGTTTGTAGTGCAATACTCGGAGGGCGCCTCCGGGGAGTGGACGTAGATCGAGTTGACCGAACCACTATAAATTTATGTGTTCTTATTTTCTTGCTTCTACACTTTTATTTCCGTATTTATTTTTGTGGTGTGATTTTGGTTTATGTGATTTTTATTCTTTGTGAAAAGAAATTTTTAAAATACCAATTCACCCCCCCCCCCTCTTGGTTAGCATGTGCCAGTTCTATAGGGCTTAACATCCCTAACGAACTTTCAAGTGGTATCAGAGCTTTCAAGTGGTATCAATGCCGGATTCAAAAATTTAAGTTTGAAAATTTTTTGAATTTGATCCATGGCTAACCTTGGGAATTGTAACACTACGGAAGGGTATTCCATTACCCGACCTCACCTGTTCGATAACCTACCTTTTAATTTTTGGAAAACTCGCATGTCAACATTTTTACAATCTACTGATTATCGCATGTGGATGCTTATCAAAGAAGATTATTCTCTACCTTCTTGTTAAATTAATGGTGTTAAAACTGAAGTTGCTTTTACTGAATGAACTTTCGATGAACGAGATTTAGCTCAATTGAATGCAAAATGTTTGAACTGTTTTTTCTGTGCTTTAAAATCTGAGGATTACATGCGTGTCTTCACTTGCAAAACTGATAAAGAGATTTGGGATAAATTGTGCATCACCTATGAAGGTACTAATGAGGTTAAACAATCCCATTTGAACATTCTCTTGCATGACTATGAACTTTTTCGTATAAAACCTCATGAATCGATTTCTGACATGTACACAAGGTTTACTCAGATAGTTACTTCACAGCATGCACTAGGAAAAGAACTTTCAAACTATGAAAAAGTTAACAAGATTTTGAGATGTTTGCCTTCATCGTATGATGCTAAAATCACTACAATCACCGAATCTAAAGATTTGAACACTTATTCTATTGATAACTTACTTGGCTCACTCATTGCTTACGAGCAAGGGGTGAATCAAAGAAATCTTTGATGCAGGTGAGAAGAAGAAGGAGAAAATAGTTGCATCAAAGGTGCACAAATCGGATTCTGAATCTTCCGGGTCTGAAAGCGATGAAGTTGCCTTCATCATAAGGCAATTCAAAAGCTTTCTAAGGAAGAAACAAAAGCATCATCAAAATTGGAGAAAATGTAAGGATTATAAATATATTAAAGAATCTTCTGATATTATTTGCTATAATTACAGAAAATCAGGACATGTGAGAACTGATTGCCCGACACTTCAGGATAACACAAGAAAGGAAAAAAATTGAGGAGAAACCTAAGTTCAAGAAGGAAAAGAAGAGAATCCAAAAGGCTTTCTGTGCAGAATCTAGTACTGACTCCTCTGAGACTGAACCAGAGGAAGAAGCTAAAAACTTGTGTTTAATAGAAGAAGATCAAAGTGATGAGGAAGAGGTATGTAAACCAACCTATGATGAACTATTTGAGATTTGTGAGAAAATACATGCATCATACAAAGAACTCAAGAAAACTCATGCTAGCCTAAAATTAGAACTTTTAAATTTACAAAAAGAGCATGAAGTTTTTCTCTAAGATCATGCAACTATTGATTCAAATCAGATGGCTCTTCTTGATAAATTTGATGATTTAAATAAAAAGTATTTGTAATTAATTAATGAAAATAATGCATTAAAAGTTTCACACACCTCACTTAAATCTGATCTTAAGAAATCTAAAGAGATTGAGAAAAAGTTGAGGATTGATAATGATACATTAAAAAGAACTAACTTGAGGATTCAAAATGATTTTGATATATGTAAGAAAAATCAGATGACATCTACTTTTGATCCTAAGCCAGAACCTAGGAAGAGGCATTATAACTTAAATCATTTAAGAAACCCTTTTCCTAGAGTTAGATGTTTTTCATGTGGCATGCTAGGACACATCTCACACACTTGCACCGTTCACCGTAGTACACATTGGGTGTGGAGACCTAAGATGCATGATTCACAACTTACCATACCTGCATTGCATTCTACTTTTCCTAAGAAGGGGCCCAAACCTGTTTTGGTTCCTAAATCTGACTGTTATTAAGTTTTGCATGAGTGCTCTCACCAAAGACCTTGTGGGAGCATGGGATAACTGGACATATGAAGGCTCACAACTCATACATGCTCAAACCTGCTGCTTCAATAATTCCTTGAAATGTGTTTTGTTTCAGTGTGTTTTATTTCTGCTTTGTTTGTGTTTTTTTTATGTGTTTTGTTTTCACTTTACTTTTAAAATTGGCTTTACATATGTTAAATCTTTTCAAGATTTTTTAGATTTTGGAGTTTTGAGGATTGTATTTAGATTTTCTAAAATTGGTTAAAGGAAGAAACACCGTTGATAGTTTCCCTCCTTCCGACCTTGTTTATTGGTTCTTCTCTAAATAAAAGTCTAACTCACTTTAGCCAATGGTTTTTGAAACTAAGATTCTTTTTATCTTGCTACAAAAAAATCTATCTTATGCATAATATCCAAAGTTCTTATATATCTCTCAAGTTATTTGAGATCTTGCCCTTGCACTGATCATATGATTTTTTAGTTTTGTTTTGTGGGTTATTCTTCCCTATGTTAGAGAGAGAGCTCCTATTCTTTAATATTTGGAGGATATACTCATAACTGAGCTTCTTTTAAGAGTTTGCAAAAGAGCTTTTAGCTTGCAAGAATTAATAAGGAAAGAGGCCAATGACACCAAATTGAAAAAGAAAAATATATACAAAAAATGTGTATAAAAAATCAAGATGCTCAAAAAGTCAAATCAAAGATACAAGAGGCATAAAATAAGCCCACTAAAAGGCAAGCTATCCTCTCTTTTTAAAACTTTTAAAACTTAGAAGAACTTATGGGTTATATGAGATTTTTCAAAGACTTGATTTCAAGTTTCATGATTGAGAAAAATTACTTTGTTTTATTATTTATGAGATTCTTTTTTTGTAAACAAGTTTGGATTGAATCTTCTTTTTTGCCCGATTAGGTTTATTATGAGTTAAGCCCTTTTATTTTCAAAAGAAAATTTGTACCATAAAGATGTCTGATCTAGGGTTAACAGAATCGGATATTTTACCTTTGTCTGATTGGGATTGGATAACCTCCTTGATCTTGTGGAACTCTAAAATTTAAAACTTCTCATATGATACCTCCATAAAAAAAAAATTAGAAAAATTAAAATTCAAAAAAAAAAATTTCTTTTTTTCCTCGTTGTGTTTTTGCTTTCTTTTACTGTGTTTTTTTTCTATTTTTCTTTTATTTTATTTTTTTGAGGCCCTTGATCATCACCATCTTTTCTTTTATTTCATTTTCTAGTCACATCGTCCTGGCCGATACTTTTATCGTCCTGGACGATAGGACAAAATCTCTTCAAATTCCATCTGCTGGTCTTTTCTATGCTTGTTGTAAGTCATCGTCCTGGATGATACCATATCATCCTGGACGATCTGATCAAACTCTATTGCAATCATGATGATAGTCCTGGCCGATAGAATATTTCATCTAGCCAATGTATTTTATGTGCATCGTCCGGGCCGATACATTGGATCGTCCTGGACGATCCACATGTCAGCACGTATCTTTAAAATCAGCCCCGGATGATCCATTATTGGACAATCGTCATGGCCGATCCACTTATCGTCCTGGATGATACACGTGGCACAGATTTAAAACATTTTAACTTCGGCCGGTACGATTAATTATTGTGCATCGTCCTGAACGATACACCTAATCAGCCCGGATGATCTGTTTTTCACCAGCAGCTGCAGCATGACCAGGATATTGCCTGGTTCAATGCTCAGTTCACCACACTTGCCATCTACTTTCAGCAGCCACCTCCACCACTTCCATTAGATGATCAGGATCCCTCGTTTCTTTAGTCTGTGTTTTCTGTTGTTTGTTTCCTGTTTTATGTAGTTTGCTTTTTAGTTTTTTTTCCTCTCTGTTGTTGTGTTGTCTTTTGTGTATCTGGACCCTCTTTTTTGGATGACAAAAGGGGGAGTAGGGTGAGGTAGGAAAAGTTGTTGGATTTGTAATAAGGTGTGGTAGGAAAAGTTGTTGGGTTTGCAACTTTGAAATTCTAATGAACTTTTTTTTTAAATCTTCCTACTTATGTTTGCCATCATCAAAAAGGGGGAAATTGTTACAAATCTATTTTCATGGCTTATATTTTGATGATTGACAAACACTATTTCTCTTGGACTACTTATTGCTTCTAACTTTTTCAGGAATCGAAGATCGGACGAACAGACGAAACCAGTTCAGGATTACATAGGTTTAGGGTTGAGTCAGTCTGTACTTTTTTCACTTCTTGAGTCTACTTGTAATATTGGTCAAAGAGACTGATGCTAAGTAACCCTACATACACCCTTGAGAGACTTGGAATTTCTATTTTTACTCATATCGGCCAGGACTATTTTTATATCGTCCTGGACGTTCAAGCTTAAAACAGAAAGTCTAAATAAGAATTCTTATTTAAGGCAGTCGTCATTAACATATCGCCCTGGACGATATGTGTATCGGCCAGGACGATAAGCTCAAAATAGAAAGAAGTTGCCGTCATAGACAATTAAGGTATACTATATTTTTAAATTATCGGCCAGGACAATCATTGATCGGCCTGGACGAAATTCTCAAATTATGCCTTAATTGATCAGGAAATCAAGGGAGTAATTAAGGATGATTGATACGATCATATCGTCCTGGACGAATGTAGGATCGGCCAGGACGATACATTCAAAAACCTTAAGTTACTTCAGGATGATAAATATCGGCCAGCTCGTATTCAGGGCGATGCTCTGGATGATTTTCCTCTGATTTGAACGGATCGGCCAGGATGATCGTGAGATCGGCCATGATGATCAAGCCAATTTTCAATCGTCCAATTTTGCATCCAGGGCGATGCTCTGGCCGATCTTATGAGTTTTGTACTAATCGGCCAGGCCGATGTCCATATCGGCCTGGATGATATTATCGGCAACTTGCAATTAATGAGCTCCTTTGAATCTCTTCTATTTAAGAACTCTTGTTCAACGTTTTGGAAGACCTTTGGCTGCTGCCTTGACCTGAGAAGGCCTTGAGGAGAGAAAGAGAGAGAGGGAAAGAGAGAGGATCTTGTGAGGGGATTTATAAGGGTTGCTTCAAGGATCGCTCTGCTTGTTCTTCGTCTAGAGTTTCTTGTCCGTGGAAGGGTCGGTAGAGGTAAGGAGTTAGCTTTTGGTTGTGGTTCTCTGCCAGCTTTAGGAGGAAGCAAAAGGAGGTAGGTTCTCTGCCTTGCTGGGGTGGCGAAAAGGAGGTGCTTTGTAATGGCTTCTCCGCCTAGTTGTGGGGGCTAAAGGAGAATCACATTTGTAGTGCAATACTCGGAGGGCACCTTCAGGGAGTGGATGTAGGCGAGTTGACCAAACTACTATAAATTTCTATGTTCTTGTTTTCTTGCTTCCGCACTTTTATTTCTGCATTTATTTTTGTGGTGTGATTTTGATTTATGTGATTTTTATTCTTTGTGAAAAGAAATTTTAAAAATACCAATTCACCCCCCCCCCCCCCCCCCTCTTGGTTAGCTTGGGCCAGTTCTATAGGGCTTAACATCCCTAACGAACTTTCAAGTGGTATCAGAGCTTTCACATCTATCCTAGTCTTGAAACATTGGTAGCATTATAAATATGTGCCTATAACCATTTTATCAATAACTTCTAACACTTAGAAGTTATTGAACACTATATTCTTTAAGAACCTAAATATAAATAGTTTTAATAGTCAAAACATCCTTAAAAGAAATTCAAAATCTCTAAATCATTAAAACTTAAATTCAAATCATCCTTTAAAGACCTTAAATAAATAAATTCATTTACATACAAAATTAAACTAATAAAGCCAAAAAAACTATTTAATCTACACATCCTTTCTACATGCTCTTAGATGATTTGCTAGGAAAATCAATTCTAATCTAGGCTAGGCTGGTGGTTTGATTTGCTTTCCATGAACTTTTCTTTGAGAGTACTTTATGTATGTTTATTTATTTTCATTAATCTAGATGTCATACATTTTAAATTTCTGTTGGTACACTTAGGCTCTTTAAGATATGTATTAGAAGCATCAAGTTATTACACAGCTGCTTTACTTTTTATATACTTTTACATGTTTTTATATTGCCTTTAAATTCCTGTAAGATTCAAAGTAGAATGTACCTAGTAATGATGTATTCATATGTGAGTCATTGAAAAAGTATATTTTATATAGATCAAGTTGTACAACATCTTGAGTTGTAAATGATTTTAATTTATATTTTAACCCATATACAATTGGAGTTCCAAAAGATAATATATTTTCCTTTGGATGATACTCTTTTTTGAAATTCCATAGAAGCCTTGGATATATATATATATATATATATATATATATATATATATATATATATATATATATATATATATATATATATATATATATATATATATATATATATATATATATATATATATATATATATATATATATATATATATATATGGTAGGATTAGAAATTCAGTCTTGTTGTTGTGGAGCCTAGCCACCTTTTTTCTATAAAGTTTGACTTTATTATAAATAATCAATGAATGAATAAATTTTTCTTTATGTTTTATTATGTTCATTTCTTATATTGCATCATATGGGTGGTAGTTGACATTGATATTAGAAGGTAGAGGTTTTCCCATGTTTCTTTTGGTGTATATGTTTTTTACTTTGTAAGAACATGTATACTAGTTATAGGATGATAAGGTATTGGGTATCGTATACACAACCCCTTTACCCAATCATACATACATGCATGCATTTTAAATTTCTACAATTGTTTGCTATAGCCTAGGACTTTTAAGCCTACCATTGGCAAGGTAGTGTGGTTCTAATTGTGCTTGTGGGACAAAATAATTTTCCTTTGGATAGGGTCATTATGCTATCAAAATTTTGGTAGTTATAAATTTTAGCTAAGGTAAATTAAATAAGATAAAATATAGAGTTTTTAGTGAATCTTGTCGCTAGTGACATTGAACTTAAAAGTTAAAATTACTCATCTTGAGTCATAAATTTGAGAGTCTAATTCATCCTTTAGAATTCTTAGGGTAGAACTCAATGTATCATGCATTACATATAGGGAAATTGATTATGTATTAAAATTGATAGCTAACAACTCCCTCCAAGCAAGTATAAGTCAAGATTATAATTTTCTCTTTAGTCTTTGCACATTCATATTCAATTCTTTTTTTAAATATAAAATCTAAATTCAGAGGACAATTAGAGAATTTATAATCTAAAGCTTATACATTAAATGTTGATAGCCTAAATATTTCTTTAGATCTATATGTCTTTTGAAAATATTTAGTCTTCACTTTAATCAAGCGTATTCTCTTAGAAGATGTAATTAACTATAAGGGCTTGCCCTTATAGGAAGTCTACAACCCATAATATATAAAAAAAAAAACATCTTAACTTATTTTTAAGATATGGAAAAGTTTTGTAGAATGCAAACCTAAGCTTTAAACATTTGATTAATTTTATAATTGAAATGATAGGTGAATGTTTCTTTTATCCTTTAGGACTAATTAAATATTCTATATGTAGTATTCAATCATAAATGGAAAGTTTCTCTTCTCAAATCAATAGTAATATATTAAGTCTATCCTTATGGATGGTATAATGTCAATCTATGCAGATTTGATTATAGAAATTCAAAATATAAATTTAAAGCAAATCTTGTGTGACATTGAATTTGGACATTAAATTAAAATTGTCCATAGAAACGTTTGCAAGAAGTGTATAATCTGATGAGCAAATCGACATAGCACTCTGGCAAGTAAAAAATTTAGTGCCTTTAAGGACATTATGCATTATAAGCACCAATAAAAGAAAATACTTATATCCTATTACTACATCATTCAACAAGCAAAAAAGGAAATCCTACCTACTTCATAATCATTTGATGCCCAGGGATGAACATATCATAATACCAATTGGTGTGGGCAACGAACTAAACCAACCTTAAGATCCAAAAACAAGAAGGAAGTTGCTACCAAAAAAGTACCAATAATAAGTATGAAAATAATAATATCTATTTAAGAATTGCATTTTATTTGTATTGTGATATTTGTAGAAGACTATGTGAGTGTAATTTTCAATTTTTTTATATTAGAAATTTTTTGAAATTGAATTTCAAATTTTAAAGTTTGAATTTTTAAAATTCAATTTTTTGAATATTTTAATTTGAATTTTCATGTAAAAGGAGACTTTTATTTAAATTAAATAAAAAAATAATTATTTTAATTAAAGTTATCAAATAATCAAATTTCAATTCATCTTAGGAGGCCACCATGCAATTGGAGGGGATTAATACACTTTAAATAACTCTTCCATACTCAATTATTTGCCCCGTCCCCCCACCCCCAACTCCAACTCCCTTTCCCTCTCTTATAATTAATTTAAAATTATTATAAACTTATTTAAATATTTATTTGCTGGAATGAAAAGGGATTTATGAGATTTTTACAAAACTTTAGGGTGTTACTCTTTTGAAAGAAGCTTGGTGGTTGATTTCCTTCATGAACCTTATGTGGTAGTATTGTTGACCCCTTACATTTTAGTGAGTTACAAGAATTTTATTGCTTAATCATAGAAAATTGTTCACTAAAGGACTATTTTATCACATTCTCTCATAATCTTATATCCTTTCATAAAACCAGGCCAAAAGCTGAGGTGAAGCTCTTGACCTATTATTGTATGCCTTATCATTGGATAGATTCTCCACTCTTCAGAGGTTGTAAATCCCACACATCTACGTTACACTGATGACATCTCTTCCATCTTTCTCACATGCATGCTTGGTACAAGATGACTCCTATATAGATTTCTCATCTTTGGATTGACCGAGTGACTATATGATCCGTGCATGATTAATAGCCTGATTAAGTTTATCTTCCCTTCGATTAGGAGAGCCTAGATATTCCACTATGTGCTAAACCTATAAGAGAATAAAATAGCATCCCTAATTGAGAATTTTTCTAGGTTTAGGCTTAGAATGTAATTAATTACAGGGGCTTGAGCCTATGGGAAACTGATACTCTAATCAAATAAATCTCATTCAAGCTGATGTATCAAATGGGAAAAATCTTATGATTATTAAGTTATGCATATTATTATCCATCAAGATGTGAAAGTGAAAATCATTATTTTTCATGGGTAATCATACACATAACTCCATATACCCTCCCATCAACTTACTTGTGTAGAGTGTAAAGGCCTACGATCGCTGCCATACAGGAAAGTGTAATCACACCCTTTTCATTATGACCCCCATTTTCATCTTCCTTTCGGAGACCTACACCTATTATAGAATTTAATATACACATATATAACAACTTGTACATTAATATTATATTATATGACCAGTAAAATATATTTATATCAAACTAACATGATGTTTATATTATGTCATGTAACTATCAAACATGTATTAATAGCAGGTACATATTAGAAATAACGATTTAAACATTCATTTAAATTTGATATAACAAATAAAATAACATGAAAAAAAGTAATATATATATAAAGTTTCATTTCAAATATTTTACATGTTTTCCCTTCGCATCCATATACCACCACTTTTTCATATTTTTCATTTGCCTCCTTATACCTTCACTTTCATTTATACCTCTACTTATTGACAGCCCCCTATGCCATTTATAACTCTACTTCCATTTATACCTCCACTACATCGCATCTACTAGAGTATATCAAATATAAAGATGGACAACTGTATAGGGGCCATTCCCTTATAACTCCACTTTAATGCATATAAAATATCCACCACTAGCTAGCCACTTGCATTTTCCTCCTCCTCTCCCTTCTCAAACAATTTCATTCAATTGAGAAAAGAATCATCTTTGATCTTAACATGTGTAAACATCAATACTTTCAACGTGCGTAAATAATATCTTTCATATCATAGAAATATACATGATGTACATGAGGTATCAGTAATGACTTATCTACATTTACTCTTCACATTTTCACACATTTTCAAATATATGCATATAGAAACATCTGTACTTCAATATGTTACATATATACATATAAATATCAATACTTTCAACATGTATAAATATTAATACTTTTAATATGAGCATAGAAATATCAATACTTTCAACATGTACAAATAATATTTATCATCACAAAAATATACAAAATGCACATAAAGTATTATTGATGATGAGCCTACTTTTTTCTCCTTTTCCTTTTTTTACACATTTTCAAACACATGAAGATAGAAATATCAATTCTTTCACTATATTCAAACAATAACAAATATATCACTAAATTATACAAAAATTCACATGTGATAAAACAATAGGTTTACATGACTAAATTTGTAAATACATTTCAATAATTATGATTCATAAAACTATTCATATGCAACATATATAGTAACGTTTTGAAGCTATTATCATTCTTTGATGATTTCTATCAGTGTTAATATACTCATTAAAATGCATAAAATATTATATGATCAAAATACTCAGTAAAAATTAACTTATACTTACTAATATAAAGAGAATGTTGCATTTCATAACACAATATAAGTTATATGGTGATTTTTATTGTAAATTTAAATTTTTATGAAATATAACCAAATAAAATACCAAAAATTCACATCAAATCCACCAAATTGAAATGATAAGTAGGCTAATGATAGTCTACCTTGATATGAACAATATTTATAACTGTGTTGATGAACACAATTAACTTAAGACCTCTAATTCTTTCTCTTCTCTCTTCTTCCTTCTCTCTTTCTCTTCTCATTTTCTCCCAATTGAAGGAATGAAATGAAAATAAATATAGATTTTGAAAGTGGATTTAAATATTTATGCAAAATATCTTGCCTAGCATTGTGGTGCCCAATCTTTAGCATCACAACACCCCTAAGGGTTGAATTATGTCATATAAATAAAGATATTAGCACCACAACTCCAACACCACATGATCGTGGCACACCCAAGAGGTGTTTCCTATTTATAAATTTCTTAAACATAGAGAGATAAGCATCACGGTGCCACATGACAGTATCATAGTGTCATTAAAAAAATAATAGCACCACAACACCAATAATATAATGCCATAATGCTCTAAAGAGTCACCTCGACGTATCAAATTTTCTCCAAATTCAATTGCTACATAAGTAGTCATTACATCATCCCCTCCTTAGAATAATATCATCCTCAACATTCACTACTAGTTAGCAAACAAAATAGGTATGGATAGAGCTGTCTCCTTAGTAACATGTGCTTCTATTGAACATTAAACATTTGTATTTGCTTACTTCTCAATTTTCTTACATTATAAAATCTTATACGCTCAAGTTCTTCTCTATAAGTCAAATCTCATCATACCTTAATTTCATCCTCAAAACTTTTATGTTTAAGATTGATAACTTACTTTCTTAGCATAGATATGTCGAATATATCATATACATCAAACATGTGATTTGGTAGAAATAACATATAAACTGACTTTACAACTCTAATGACTATCTCAAACGGTCTAGTATAGCTCGAACTCAACCTTCCTTCTCTATCAATTCTTCTCACACCCTTCATATATCTAATCTTCAAAATACAAAATTTCTCATCTAAAACTCAACTGTCAATACTTTGAATCATCAAACTTTCTCTGACTATCTTGTGTCATCCTCAATTTGTCCTTGATCAATCTAATTTTCTCATTAGCATAATTCACTTAGGACCCATCAATCTCCTTTTACCCACCTCAATCCAAGACAAATGTGTTATATAACTCCTACCATATAATGCTTCATATGGATCCATACAAATACTTAACTAAAAGCTATTATTATAAGCAAAAACAATCAAAGAAATTTAGACCTTCTAGCTTCCTCAAAATCCAATTGCATGTAATTTCATTAAATCCTCAAGCACTTGAGCGGTCCTTTGATTGGTCATTAGTCTATGAGTGAAAATTTATACTGAAATTTAACTTTATGCACAAATTCTCTTAAATAGCTCTCCATAATGTGAAAGTGAGCATGTCTTCACAATAAACCATAATATCTTTGGATATTCCATACAATTTACCAATCTCACATACATATATTTGTGATAACTTCTCAAATTGATCTATCTATCCCATAGGAAGAGAATATGTTGAATTTATCAACTTATTAACCACAACCTATGCTTCATCATTTCCCTACCTAGACATTAGGAATCTCATAACAAAGTCCATTGTGAAATCTTCTCTTTTTCACTTAAGAACATGCAAAGGTTGTAATAAACCACTATATTAGGCATTAAATTAGATCATCAAGAAGGATTAGTGTCAACTTCTAGAGTTGGCCGCTTTCCATATAACTTATTTAAATATTTTGAGAAATTTTTGAGGGCACCTAATATGATGGATACATCATTAGAGAAGAAATTCTCTTCAAGTGGAATTGAACTTTATATCACTACGGATGGTGATTACCTGAAGTGGATTGGAAAAGCATAAACTTATGTGGTGATAAGACACTTTGGAATGTCAAAGATTCTTTAGAACTTACAATTATACATGTATTGATAGAGAATATATCTTTATGTAGCCAAATTTCTAGGAAGATGCATATTGGTGCAACACAAAAACTTTCAATTAGAAGAAAGGATTATACACTCCTCTGTTTATGTCAACATAGCCATGGGGGGTATCTTTGTGGAAATCCTAAGATGGTTGCTATCAACCTATAGTGGTCCTAATTATATCTTTTTAATAGTGCATGGATTCTATATGATGATAATACTCACAAAATATAAGTGAAACATAATGGGTAAAGAAGCAATACATCTATTAAAGAATAGTTGAGTGAATTTTAGTTTATCAAGCTTATTCAACTTAAACAAAAACCCTTGCTTCCTTAGTAGTAATTAGAGATTATAGTAGGATATCATTAATACTATATAAAGAGAAGCACATCTTTCCATTCACAAATTAATACGAATCCTCGTGGCACTAAAAGACTTGCGATTAAAGCTAGATGTATAGAATGTTCAAATTTAGTTAGACAACACACATCTCAATAAATTAAACTCCATTTAAGGCCTATTTAGGATACTTAATTAGAAGATCTTTCAATTCTAAGTTCTTGGTAGAATTAACAACTAGTTAAGGGAACTAAGATGAAGCTCATTAGAGAGCCTACTAATTTTTAGAGGGAATCTAGAAAATGCACTCTTGGATAATGATGCAACTCACTAAATTAAATCATTCCTACTTGTGTCAATGTGTATAACATACAGGGAGAAATAAGTTTTAAGAAGTGAGATTTTATATGGCTCCACATAAGCATAAAGAAAATAAAGAAGGGACAGAAGATCAAAATAATTATATATAAGATATTAAATTTTTAAAAGAAGATTAGAAATACTAAATACTAATTAGCTATAGGTTTCTTCTTGAAAATCATATCTATGGTGAATATGAAATATTTATAGTCATTTGAGCCATCAATGTTGGATGATAAGATAGAAGAAGGCTTATCCCTCTCGATAACCTACTAATGGGATGAGATCCTACTAATGGGATGAGAGGATCTACTAAAAAAATATTAGCATTTGAAAAAGATAACCATGATGACTTATTAGAGCAATAAGATGTTTTATGCAATCATTAAGAAATGACAAATCATATCCATAATATAATTATTGTGCAGATAATCATCAACATAAAATCTTTCATTAAAAATATTATATTTTTGGTCGACCTTATGGATAAAATCTAAAGAGCAAATTGACCCGCCAAAATTCTCCACTTATAAATTAAAAAATAAATGAAATTAAAATAAAAATAAAAAAGAGGCATGAGAGTAACTAGCTGAAAATGGCCCTTAAACCACCTAACAAAAAACAAATCAAAACCTATCTATACAAACAAAAAAAATACTTAAACTACTCAATTTTTTAAGCAAGGCTAGCTCTCAAATCCAACCCATCAATATTCTCAAAGATATTTCCAACCAATGTATTATTCATTCGAGTGCTCTAGATTAGTTCTTTAATGAAAGAAAACAGTCATAGACCCATAACATTTTGGCTTTGTTTGAGATGACTCTCTTACTTCTTTTCAAAACAGTTTTTAAGTAAAAAAAAAAAAAATTAAACTTAAAAAATTGCTTTAGAAATCAATAAGAAAGCTGTCACAAACGAAATCTTACTCATAAGCTCACAAATAAACTTTTATCAGTACAAATTATATATTATATTTACTTTAAGATCAGTGCAATATATAGCACTAATATTAAAGCAGCATCTCTTTTTTTTTTTTTGGCATGAAGCTGACACTTTCATGGACATTGCATTACATAATGGCCCAACGGGTCCAGTTTGGATGGAAATAGCCAGCTCAAGACTTTTGTTTTCAGCTGGGTTCTTTGGCCCGGTTGTAGTTATAACGTTAAATGGTTTTGTAGTATTCAACTGAGACTCTGTGGCCCACCAGTTAGAACACAATATTATTTTTTTATTAAATTATAAATTCTATTCGTATATTTTTATGATTTAAATATATATATATATATATATATATATATATATATATATATATATATATATATATATATATATATATATATATATATATATATATATATATATATATATATATATATATATATTTGGCACAGTTGTAAGTTAGAAATTTTAAAGGCTATTCTCATAATTTTAGACATTGATTATATCTACATTAGATTTGTTTTATACACTCATTATTTAAAAATAAAAATTATCTTCATAAAATGTTCTATTAATTTTATTAGTCTTACAAAATCTAATAATCTCTCAAAATTAATAGAGAAAAGTTGGAGGTGTAAAAATGAATTAATTGGTCTGATTCAGATCTGACCTGAAATTAATCTGTTTGAATCCAATCAATCTGCACCTAACCTGTTTAAAAAAAAAAAGTCAAAAAGTTAGACCTGAATTAGAATTACTAGCAATCTGGATGATGTGAACCCAACCGAATAATTCATTTTAATTAAAAAAAAAAACAATTATAACTTTTCAACTATAGAGTTTATGTTAATTGATTAAAAAAAAAAAAAGAGCATGCCAACAAGTAAAAGAATTCAAGGGAAAAAATAATTAGGCCGGTCAATTTTGGGTCAAAATCATGTTCGCAAGTCAACTCAAAATTGACCCGCTAATTAAATTGGTTAAAATTCTGGATCTGAATCCAACCTGTTCATTAAAAGGTTAATATGAGCTCAAATTTTTTGGCTCTTGTTTGAGTCAGACTTTTCGAATTAGATCATCTACCCCTAAGAAGGAATTTTTATTAGGTCCTCCCACCTGACGTAGAGATACGTCCTCCCAGAGCTAAAATCGCGCTAAAAAATGAGAAATACCGAGCAAATACCGAGCAATACCAAACAATAACGAGGTATATCATCATGTGAAGACCAATACCGAGTTATACCGAGCTATACCGAGCAATACAAAAAAATACCTAGTTTTTCCTAGAAAAAACTCGGTATTTTCTTGTATTGCTCGGTATAACTCGGTATTGATCTTCACATGATGATATTCCTCGTTATTATCAAATAATACCTAGCAATATCGAGCAAAAACTGAATTTTTTGGCGGTGGGAGGACGTATCTCTACGTCAGGTGGGATGCAATTTCAAAATCTAATTTGGGATTAACTTGTAATATTATTTTTAAAAACAAAAAAAAATACAAATATAATTTTTGAAAATATAAAAAAAATAAGTCTCATAATTTATAGATCAAATTAACCCTAAAAGTCAACGAGTTCATGAAAATATTATTCTAAGAATTTAAAATATTATATTTTCATTGCCAATAAATCAAATGCCAAATAATGAGGAATAACAAAAAACTGTCAAAGGAATTTTTAAATTGTAATTAATTCTATTACTTTCAAATATATTGCTTTCATTGAAATTATTTTATTAATGAGTCCCATTGATGTATATATTTTTATTTTATATAATAAACCTTTGGAAATTACAAAATTGAACATGTCTAATTGGGAAAATTTAGAATATGCCCTTCACATCCTGATTGCATATTTAAGCTCGCTCTATTTGGATTCATGCATTTACAAAGATTTATGATTATTATTTTTGTCCCTTTCCAAAAGAAAATAATCATAGAGTTTGATCATATCCACTCCACTAACTCTCTATGATATAAAAATAAAAATTTATTTTAGAATATCCTCATATAAATGAAATTAAAATTAATTAAATTTATTTTGACTTATTGTAATATTAACTTTATATATATCAGAACAGTTGGTTGATTGATTCGTCGTCGGAGGAGGTTTATTCTGAATTTTCTGATTCGGACAATGATTTTTCCCTTGTTCGTTCTTCCAATGCCACTCGAGGGAAGTTTTGGGGGTGTGGTCGTCGTAAAAGATGATTTGAAGTGCTTTTTGGACTTTCATAATGTTGATTATCTTTTCGAAGGCTTGGCTTTAATGGTCGATTTGGTGCTACGCGTGGCTGAGGGCAATGATGTGGTCGGGGCTCGCATCCCGGTCGTTAAGCTGGTGGCAAACGATTATTTCTGGATGGTCCGTGCGGGACGGCTTGGACGTTAGAAGCTTGGACAGTTTACTGAGCCCAATTTTAGATTGTAGTACTCCTTGTTGTTTGATCGCTTTTATTGTTTTGTTTCCTGTAATTTCTTTTGGTTTATTAATAAAGTTTATTTAAAAAAAAAAACTTTATATATATAATATTATAAAATAAAAAAATGAATTTAAAGATTTATTTAAATTCATTTTGATATAATTTGAATATTTTTTTATAATTTTTTTCATTGATGCCAGCTAAGTCCAATTACTTTATCTGTACTCAACAGCTATTGTATCAGTTCCTTCAATAATGTTGCTATAATTACTCTTTCATTTTGGATTTTTTTGGACTTATAATTGAATTATAATAGCTATGGGTGGGGCCATTATTCTAAAGGTTGAATTTCCTTTTGATAATATTAATATTTACATTGATAATACTAAACTTTTTCATTTCATTATTTTTTTATTTGTCACAATATTTCCTTAAACATAATCTTTTTTTTCTTATAAAAGAAGAACAAGTTTCCTTGAAAATTTTGACATTTTTTATATTTTTCGCTACTAAAACATTTTATGTTGTTCTTATAAATATTTTGTTGTACTAACTTTATGGTCTATAAATAATAATGATGGAGACTACATAGCTCAATGTTGTTCATTCTAAGAGTACTAATGTGATACCTGAGCCATCATATAAAATTCAAGCCCCCGATCACTAATATTGTCATAACATATACAAGTTCTATTGAGCTAAAAGAAGAAATAAAAATAAAATTGATTGATTTAAATTTCAATATATGCTAATATAAGTTGTTATTTTATATGACATTATTGAATCTTCTGAGGTTTCCAATAAAGTATTATCCTACTCTGAGTAAAGTTAAGTTAGATGATATAGTTAATTCTAAGACCATGAACAACAAACAGTTGGGGTCCATGAGGGGACCTAAATGCAGAATCTATAAGAAATATAGATTCAAGAGAAGTGATTTAATTGTAGGCTACCATAAAAGAATAAGACTAAAGAGTTCAACATGGTGGACACCATCACTCAAAAGGTTTCTAACATTACATATTGTAGTCTCTAGGGTCAATATAGTTAATTCTTATCTAAAGGAGTGGTCATTATATAATGGGGCCACATGTCCTCTATGTTTTGATAGAGTTTGTACTCTCTGACTTCATGATTTTTTGATGCTACAGAGAAGTTGTATATGGCGTACTTCAAAATTTTGTGATCAAGATTTATGGAGCCATATCCTTTAAGATGACATTAGATTAAAAAAAAAAAAAAAGGAAACTAAATTGCATATTTCATGTGACTAATATTAAAGGAAAAACCTCATTTCTTGGACATATTGACTGATATGGCACAAGATGCCCATCAAAGCCCATATTATGAAGGAATCAAAAAAGATACCAAGAACAAGGATAAGGAGCTAAGAGATAAAAATTAATTTTATTTTATATTTATGTATGTGTAAATATTGCTATAGATTATGTTATGTTGATTTTAAGTTGTAGTAGTAATTATAAAGTGAAAATATTAAATTGAAATTCTGTATTATGAAAATTCAAAATTTTAAAAATTCAAATTTTAGATTTTTAAATCTTGGAGGGAATGAATAAATTTTTAAGCACTTGTTTTATTAAATGAATTAATCTAAATTAAACATGGGCCCCATGCATGATTGGCCAATTAACCAAGACAAAAAGGAGAGAGTAATTATTAGAAGTTATAACACACACACACTCTCTCTCTTACCTTAGTGTGGCTAATCACCTTCTCTCCTTTTCCCTCCTCTTATAAGCCTAATGGAATGAATAAAAATAGGATTATCTTTGAATTTACAATATTTGGAGTTTATGTAAGGAAGAAGAGGCTTGGTGGGAAGTTCTCACTTGAAGAGGTTTGGTAATCTCTTGAACCTTATTAATTTAATGTGTATTGTATTTTTGCTTTTTTTTTTTTTTTTGCTATATGACTCTTCTATAACCACTCCCTCATCATCTCATGCTCATTTTCCAACAATCTTCTTATAAATCTTATCTTAAACTCTACTTAAAGCACTCAGGAAACCTTATACTAAATCTAATCAACATACTTTCTAGCGCCAATCGATTAAAATTCATTAAACTTATATGAGAATGACTAAAATTATTCTTAAGATACACATTTATTTTTAATATTTTTCTAGACTTGGAGTTTCCACCATTTGTTGCCCTAAAAGCTTATAATTCAATTAACAAGATTCGACTAGATTCCCATCACATTTTCATATCATATTCCCTCTATATGAAACTCAAACACCACTAAATTTCAAAACCTTGCAAGGCTTGAACATCATTCCTAATACATTGTAGAATCCTGCAAGCCCAACTCTATGACCCATAAGGGGCTAAACCCTTGGTGGTCACACCATTGAACCAACATGGTTTTAAGAAGATCTTTATGTCCTAGAAAATAGCTTCTATTAAATAAAGAGTGAATATACATAGGGGATATGCAAAGGATATTTTATGAAAAATGAATGTAATTTCTATAAAATAAAGACCTATTAATAAGAATGGATAACCTTTTGTTTATTGGCTTGTAACTTATGGCATGGATAGTAGGACATGTTAATTATGCTAATTTATTAAAATTAGTTAAATTGGATCACATATCCATATTTCATATTATCTCAAAATTTAGTGTAAAACTTTCGTTGCAACAAAATTAACATGCTCTTCATTCCAAGGAATTGAAAGAAATACTAAACCTCTTTTTTGATCAATGATGATTTTGTGATTAAAATTTATTTAAATTAGATATGGTGATAAGTACATTATTACTTATTTTAATAATAAGCTAAAGTATTTTTATGTTATTATACTAAAAATCAAAAATGATATTATAGAAACTTGTTCTTTTAATGTTTGAATATGAGAAGATTAAGTTATTAAGAAGTGGCCATGATAGGGAGCATGAATCATAATTTGTTAAGTTTTGTTCATAATCTAATATACTGTATGAGGTCACACATCCTAATCTACGCAATCTAATGGAGTTACAAAAAATAAATATGGCACTTTAAAGAAAATGAAGAATACATATAAGATTGGCTATTTTTCCTCAAAAAAACATATGGGGATGCCAATTTATTGGCTAATTAAGTTTTCTTTAAAGGTTCCTTGAAAGAAACAACATAAGACATCTTATATTTTGTAGAGTGAAATGAATCCTTCTTTGAAACACACAAATGTATGGGGGTGTCTTGCCATAGCAGTTGCACCCACATAAAAAAAAACATGAATATATGTCCAAAAATGATTGATTACTTCTTCATTAGCCCTGCACACAACGTTGATGCTTATCAACTCCTTTATGCATGGATCTAAAAGACCTATCATTAACATGAACATGATAATGGGGTTTAGTATTACGTTATTCTTTAAAAATTTATTTCCTAGTGAATCCAAAGAGTACATACCATGTTTGTCCAAACAAGCGTGTTAGGTTATTGAAGTGAATAATGAGGAATAAGAATATGGGAATGAAGTTAATTAGGCTAAATAAAATGATGAATGAAGGATAAAAAATTCTTTTGGTTAAGATGTTCTAATCAATATGTTTTAGGTAAGATCTCAAACTTATAAATAAGGTGTAAGATAGATTAAGTTTTCTTTGTGGAAAGAAGCCATAAAGATCTAACTTTATTTCATCTTATTGATTCATATTTGGGAACTAGTAAACTTATCTTAAGGAAACAAAGAGCTATGATTGACATATCTTTTTAATAGAAAAATAAGGTAGATAGAGTAATTAATAAGTATAAGGTCAAGTCTAATTAAAGATTAGAAATAAAAAAAGGTCTTGGTTACTTTTACTCATATCATCCAATGAATTAAGCAAGCTCTATAAAAATAATATTGGTGACTATAAAGTTATAAAATCTTAAAGTTTGTTAATAGACATGAAGATAACTTTTCTTAGTAGATATTCTAAGAAAGGAATCTATGTAGAGTAAACTAAAGGCTGTGAAACTATAAGATAAGAGAAGAAAAATTATAAATTTATGAAGTCTTATATAAAACTAAAATGATGGGGCAAGAAAATTCATGATTTCATATTGACGAATAATATAAATTAATAAGTGTGATTAATGTGTATATGTTATAGATATAGAAGATTTTTATTTCATTATATATTTATATGTAAATGATATGCTTATTATGGATAATAATTATCTAAAGATTAAATTTATCACAGGCATTATATGCTTAAGCTTCTACATGATGAACATGGAACTAGTTAATGAAATATTTGGGATCGAAATCACAAGGTAATTTAATGGTCTCATATTAACTTAGTTACACCATACTGACAATATGCTTGACAAATTTAACAAAGATTATTCTGGAATTGTTAACACTCTCATTGATTCATGTTGTAATCTACCCAAGAAAGAGGAAAAAGTATCTCCTATGTTGAGTGTAATACCAAACATTGTCACTATTGTTAGTAGATTAAGCATTCACATGAGGAATCCAAGAGCTTGTCACTAGAAAACAATCATAAAAGTTCTTAGTAACATAAGGTATTCACATGAATATAAGCCACACTATACCAAATATATTTCTAGCTTTTCTTGAACTATAGACTAATGCAAGTTGGATATGTGAGATAAAAGACTCTAAATTTACTAATGGATGAATATTTACTTTGGGAAATGTGGTTATGAGATGAAATCTTCCAATATAGATGGTCAAAACTTAAGAACACACATTATCAACATACATTGTCAGCATAATATTGTTAAACAGTTACTCTCAAGCGAAGTTATAATAGTTAAATTTGTAAAGTCAAAGAAGAATATAATAGATTTGTTAACTAATGGGCTGAATATATAAAGAGTTGAGAAATCATCGAGAAGAATGAGTCAAAAACTCATGAAAGAAATAAGTCAATAAAAAAAAAAAGTAGAGATCTCAAGATCCATGTTTAGAAGGATAACCTTATTATAGAGAATATAATTAATTACAAAAAGGATTTTTTTTCTTATAATTTTATATAATGAAAATAGTGGTACATATATAGGTAAAATGTTAATCATGCCTGTTGTGATCTAGAATATTCACGATGATAGAGTGAGTAAAAATTTCATCTTAGCGATTCATGGATATCCAACACACAAATAGAGAGAGAGAGAGAGAGAGAGAGAGAGAGAGAGAGAGAGAGAGAGAGAGAGAGAGAGAGAGAGAGAGAGAGAGAGAGAGAGAGAGAGAGAGAGAGAGAGAGAGAGAGAGAGAGAGAGAGAGAGAGAGAGAGAGAGAATAGTAAAACACCTAATCTTTTTTACAAGAAAAATTCAAAGAAGGAAAAATCATGGGGCCTCACATAAGTGAAAAGATTCCATTAAATTTGAGTGAATTATAAAGATTGAATCATCCCTTGACTTAGAGGAGATCAAATTACAGTACTTTGGAGTGTTGGGCAAAGGTCCAGCAATGGTTGGGAGGAAGTCTGACAACGTCCAGGCAAAGGTTTAGCTAATGGAAAATGATCTTATGATGGTGGACTAGAAGTTTGACGGACAGTCCATTGCTAGGTAGAAGTCCGACAACAGTCAACAGTAGGGCAGTGGTCTGACAATGGTAGGGTGGAAGCTCGGTGATGGTTGGTGGCTGAGGTGGAAGTCCAGTGGAGGTCAGCAACCAGGTAGTGGTCTAATGATGGTTGGGTGAAAGTAAAGCAATTATTGGCAGCTGGATAGAAGTCAATGACGAAGGTCATGCAAAAGTTTAGCAATGGTCGATGGTGGCTAAGCGGTAATCCGACGATGGTCAAGTGGAAGTCTGATAGTGGTCTACACTCATGTGATGGTCCGACGATGGTCAGGCAGAAGTCTGGTGGTTGGGTGGAAGTCTGACAGTGGTCGGCGGTTGGGTGGTGGTCTAATGATGGTCATGCAGAAGTTTAGCGGTGGTCGATGGTCAGGGGGTCTAGCGATAGTCGATGAAGGTTCGTTGGTGGTGGTGTTGGAGCTCTTGAAGCCTTAGATCTCTCTCGAATCTCCATCCATAGGTCCCCTTGGCCCAATTCTTATGCAGGATGGTTATGATCATTGTGGGCTTGATAACTTTTTAAAGGGAGTAGTGTCCAACTGACCGTTGACCACTTATCCAAGATGTGTAGGCTTACAAGTGATTTTCTAGGGCATGTTTATGTAAAGGTAAAATGTTGCAGGATTTTTTAACATGCAGCCCTTCCAAGAATTGGTCCAGTTCTTCTTTCTTTTTTTTTTTTAAGAATGATTGGGGCCTTCCTGAAAAATGGGGGAGCTTGAAGAAGCTTCCATACTTCCTGCACCTTGGAGAGGAGGATATATTAAAAATCTTAATTTTTGTGACACGAAGAGTCTTTAGGAGGAGTTACATAATATCAGTCAGTATGTGTTGAAGGAAAAACATTTTAAAGTTAGCCTTTCTATTCAAGTAGGAAGATCTCATGCAGTTTAGTTGAAAAAGTCTAAGAAGGTTCGTGAAGCAAATCCCAACGCTCTAAAGTCTTCATCCAACAATCCTTCAAGAGGACAAGGAGAGAAGGGATCTTCCCTTGTAAAGAAGACAAGAGTGAATAATGTAGTGGTCTTACCAAGTGATGGTGAAGTATGCAAGGAGGTCATTTTCCTTGAGATGATAAAATTTACTGCCCTTAATTCATATAGAGAGATTCATCCCCTCAAAGTACTAATCCCCGAAGAGGTATTAAAGCAATGCCTATGTTGGATGACAATGTGTAAAAGAAGTGGTTCATTATCTTGATATCCTTCCCTTTCTCTTTTTTTATTTTTGTTTTTTTTTAATGTTCATAATCTTTTGTCTACTAAATATTATATGGAAGATGGATGTGTAGCCCCACTTTTCCATAGTATTGGATGAGTGAAATGTTGAGTTTATGATGGTTAAATATTTGTATGGGGGTATAAATGAAAGTTGGATATATTGATTAAAGAGTTGTCAATGTTGGAAAGCCAACTAGCAGAGTGCCAAGATGAGCTGGAGATGATGTCCATGACTATTTCCCTTAAAAATTGAGAGCTTAATTGCTCTCACATTAAGTTGATTGATGTTCATACAGAGACTAATCAGAAGAATGAAGCCTTAAAGATACTTGCAGTAGAGAAGAGTGACCTTAAGATAGTGAATACAGAATTACATGATCATTTTTTGGAGAAAGAGGTAGCCATATAAGATGCTGATACCCGCATAGAGGCCATATCTTTGTAGGCTGTGGAAAAATTCAAGAAATCCTCATCTTATCTTCAAGTGGTCCATAATTGCATATAATAAGCTTATAATAAGCTATTTGATGCTAAGGTGAGGGATCTGGAGTGTTAGTGCCTTGAGGAAGACAACTTTATCTATACCTTTTAAAAGGTGCTCGATTGATGCAATGCAAGGTAGGGGTTTTGATTGAAGGGTTATCTCCCATTCAGACCTCTAAGGACTCTTTTCTATATTTAGATGATGATGATGTTGAAAATGAGCTGAGAAAGCCTTCTCAAGTGATGATGAGGATGTTAAAATCATGTAATATATAATATTTTTTTACTATATAATTCTCTTTTTATTTATCTCAGTGTGTATGTTTTGTTGCTTGAGATTAGGGGTGTAAACAAGTCGAGTCGAGTCGAGTTTTGGCACTATCTAGCTCAGCTCGTTAGTCAAAAAGCGAGCTCGAGCTCGAGCTCGAACTCGAGCTCGCCACACTATTAACGAGCTCGGATCCGGCTCGTGAGCTACTTGATTATGACTAGATTTCACATTTTTCTCATTTTCCCGCCTAATTTTTCACTTTGCTGCCTTGTCCTTTTGTATTTCAAAAAGTATAAACACTAAGATTTTTTTTAGCATGAACCTGCAACAACTCTTTTTGGGGAAAGTAATTAATAGTTTTTTATTCATACTTTTTTAAAACTTCTATCCTATATTAATGAAGATGAGGTATTGGTTGTACTATCATATAGGCTTAAATAGGTTTATTTTTATTAAATATCCATCCTTTTTTTAAAACTATAGGCCGAAACTCCTCTCAACATATTTATTTTTTAAAATAAAAATATGTTAGCTAATTAATTTAATTAATTAAATAATTTTGAGCCGGCTAACGAGCTCATGAGCCAAGCCTGAACAAAGTCGAACTCGAGCTCATTTAATAAACGATCTCGAGTTTGAGCTCGAGCTCAAGCTCGAGTTTGAGCTCGAGCTCGAGCTCGAAGCTCGATAAGCTTGGCTCGCGAGCTTGTTAATGAGTCGAGTTTGAACCTGCTCACGAGCCGGCTCGGCTCACTTACACCCCTACTTGATATATTTCTATATTTTGATATTAAAATGAATGATACATTTTTGGAGCGTAATAATATATTATTTTAAATTTTATTATTTATATTTTAATGAAGCTTCTCATATAGGTAACCTGACATCTTTGAATGCTAGAGAGAGCTTATCAAATATTTTTCAACCTTTCCATAGCTTTAAGTTGGGAGGCCACTTGATTAAGTAAGTAGAATAAGAAGTGGTTGAGATATATCCACCTAGATGTTTTACCTATCCGAGTTATTTGTCAAAGTGTTGTTTGATGATGTTAACCTACGTGAAAGAGGCCGGATCGAATCTCCCTAGGATTGATCATCCAATGACTGAGATATAGAGAATGTTTTTTATTCCTCAAATCAATGGTAAGGTTTAAATTTTGTTGGATCATAATGACCTTTCTTAAAAACAAAGACATTAATGTTAATGGTTAAACAAAATTTTACTATCTTGTAAAAGAAGATACAATGCAGCTTAAGAGATATAAGAGCTACATAATACTTAATTCAAGGCATAAAACTATATAGTAGGTAGCTTCAGTAATAACTACTGATAATATTTTCAAATATTCTCAGTGTTCCAGGTTTTTTGTAGCACCTTTCCATCAAGAATCTTTAGCTTGAATGTTTCAGTAAAAAGGGACACTATAAAAGGGCCTTCCCAAAGGGGGGATAGTTTATTACATTGGGGTCCTATATCGGCTACCTCAAGGCTGTATAAAACTAAGTCTCTGAATGCATTGAGGTTTAACCTTTCAGTTATATTGGCAAGCTACTCTCTGGTGTAAGCATCAATTTTGAATAAGGCTACATTTTTAACTTCTAGGAGGAGATCCAGGTTATTCCATAGTTTCTCATCATTATTGTTAAAATAAAAAAGTTTGCACTCGATGGCTCGAAACTCCAATATCAATCGACATAATGGATTTATTACTAAAGTAGATGTTGTATGGTGTTTCTTATATAGGAGTCTTAGAGGTGGTGCGATAGGCCCAAAGTGTGATGTCATAGAATCTAAATTGAAATAATTATTCATTTATTCTTTAAATAAATAATAATCATAGCTATCTAATATCATCTATCAATAATAAATAACAAAAGTGATTTTATAATTCAAAATATTAATGTACACATTATAATTATTACTAAAAATTATATATAATACTTTGGATCTACACAATGATATTTTAACTACTCTGTCCTGAGTATAAAAGAATAACTAAAAGAAATACAACTTGAAGAATCATGACCAGCCTCACACTCCTACTCCCCTGCCCCAATCTGAAATCATTTAACCATATATAATGAGCTTAAAAAGACCAACATGTTACCAAAACCTACAATTAAATTTAGAGTAAGGTAAAGGAGAAATATGCATGTCAACAGTTAAATCATAGTAGTTATATTCATATAATCATTGAATCAATGCAAAAACTGTAAAATTAACATGCAGTAGTACAAGGATCTATAACCAGTACAATACTATAGTATAAAAGCTAGTAAAATAATAAACCAGTATGAGTGTCAAATCTATAAAATAATCATCGTATTCGTAATACCAATCAGTAAGGAAATGGGATAAAATATCAAATCAAGTATTAACAAAGACTATTAAAATTAAATCATTGTAACAAAATTATATAAGAGTGTATCCATACTATCTAGGTATTATATATCAGCATTAAATCAGTATCGCTTTCTCAATCTCAGTATCTCAATCACATGCTCAATAAATTATATATATCATAAGCTCGATATATCACATGCTTAGTATCAGTATAGTAAATCTATAACATCAAATAGTATCAATATCTATATCAATAATAGTAAAGTGGCTAGAGTAATAAAATAATACACTACTACTAAATATGTATAATACTAATTAATTAGTAAAATAATAAAAATAATGCCTTAAAAGATACATTTCAAGTAGTTACGCTAAATAAGTAAGAAGTCATGGATATCAAGGTATTTTTTAGTGTTAGTAAGTCATTGGCTCAATAAATAAAGTCATTATTCTTTACCTATTGGCATAGTAATAATCTCCTAATAACTCTCAATCAATGTATCACATAAATTAGTAGATGATACATAAAAACTACTTTATTTAAAGGAAAGTCCGTCAGCCCACAATTATGTAGATGTCAATCAGTCTCTAACCAACATGTCAACTAGTCTTTACTTGTTTATTTCACACACGCACATTATTATCATAATAATATAACAGTAATAGCAACCAAGTATTAATCAAGCACATATCCACATCCATTTTCAATGCAATACATGAAATAATGTATAATTGAGCTTAATTAAGAAGATGCAAAAATGTCATAATGGTAGACAACAAAGAATCCTATTAGATAAAAATGTATATTTTCAAAAAATTACCAAAATAACATGAATTATATAAAATAATATTTTAAGACTTTTATTATACCACACTATTATTTTTAGACGTCAAAATAAATTTTTGGGTTGACAAAAATGATTGTGTTTTAAAAATCACCCAATAAAAAATCTCAAATAAATATAGAATATGTTCATAATCATGATCTCTATAACATACAAAAATATATGTGGAGAAAGTTTTATCAATACAAAATTATTCACGTTTTTTTATAATAAAAACATAAATTTTATCAAAAAATGCCAAAAATTTAAAGTCTTTGAAATAAAAATTAGTATAAAGGTTCCTTACAATGAGACAAGCAAATTTTCTAACAAGTTCGACAGATAAAAATCAAATCGCAACCTCAAAATCTGAACTTTTAGTTTCTCTCTCCTAACTTTCTCTCACAAAACCTCTCATGCCAACTCTATATTATGCGAAATGAAAAGGGTGAAAGTTTTTTTGCTTTTTAAAAGTTTTAGTGACATTAGATATTTTTATGATAAAATAATAATTTAATATTATATAACTAATTTAATCAATTTATTTTAATAAAAAACTCAAATAAATTATTTTATGACTTCAAAAATTACACAAAAATATTCATAAAATAAAACATGTTATTTACAAAATATCAATAAAATCAATTTGCAAAACGGACACCTAACAGTTTCGAAATCTTCATTTGTACTAAGAGGTACCAATTTCTTAAGGATTTTTATTGGCACCAAACAATTATGAAAAAATTTATGTAAGTAAAATATTACGATCAAAACACTATTGTGAAGATGGATTATAATCTGGAGTTATATTGACTCTATAAAAAATTAGCAAAGTCAAAATACGGGTTATTACACAAAGGACATTGGGGAGTTCATCAGCCCATTGCCCCCTAGCCCGAGGCTCTACTTTAGTCCCTTCAGTATAGTTCTATTCATGACCTCAGTCTGCCCATTTGTTTGAGGATTGGTCACGATTATGCATACCAATTGGATATGGAGATCCTTGCAAAATTTGTAAAGGTTATTTCAGTAAACTGAGTTTCATTATAGATAATGATCTTTGCGAGAAGGCTAAAATGACAAATTATATAAATTTTTTTAAAATAATTTTTTTGGCATTTGCTTCATGATTTTTTCCATAAGTTTAGCCTCTAGCCATTTAGTGAAATAGTCCACTGCCAAGAGGATTAACTTTCGTTGTTCGACAATCATAAGAAAGGGCCCCATTATATTAATCTCCCTTTGGACAAAAGGCCAAGAGCTTTGAAGTGTTGAGATATCCATAGCTGGTGAATGGGGAGTTTAGCATCTTAGCTTTATATGAAGATACAGCACAAAAAAAGATAAAAAGGGAGGGGGAGTGAGAGTCTCTTAGTGAGAGTCATAAGAGACACCAAGATTTTTATATGGAAAACTCTAAAAAGGGGAAAACCACAGGGCTTGGCAAAGTTAAAATAATTTCACTAATGTTTGTAGTCGATTAAAATGGTGCCCTTTCGGAGTGAATGCATTAGCTCAATGTACCATATAAACCACGTTACATATTTGGGGTTGGATGAAATCCAATGATAAGGGGGCCATTCTCAAGAGAACGCTGGCTTGATCATTTGGTTGGCAGGTCTGCATTTGTGCAATGGAGATCAGAGGGACTATAGTTGATGGGCGACGATGGTCAGAGGGACCATAGTAAGCAAGCAAAGATGGTCGAAGGGATCGTAGTCGACAAGAGACGAAGGTCGGAGGGACCGTAGTTGGCGGTCGAAAGAGGTTGGAGGGACCATAGCTGTAGGTGATGGTGGTTAGAGGGACCGTAGTTGGCAGGTAACGGAGGTCGGAGGGACCGTAATCGGTAGGCGACAGAGGTCAGGAGGATCATAATCGGCAGGCAATGTTGGTTAGATGGACCATCTGAGGAACCGTAGTTGGGGGGTGACGATGGTTGGATGGACCATAATCATTGGCCTCAAGCTCTTTCTAATCTATAGCCAAAGACTCCCCTCCATATAGAGAGTGAGGGTCTATTTATAGATTTTCTTGATATGGAGATCCTTGCAAAATTTGTAAAGGTTATTTCAGTAAACTGAGTTTCATTATAGATAATGATCTTTGCGAGAAGGCTAAAATGACAAATTATATAAATTTTTTTAAAATAATTTTTTTGGCATTTGCTTCATGATTTTTGCCATAAGTTTAGCCTCTAGCCATTTAGTGAAATAGTCCACTGCCAAGAGGATTAACTTTCGTTGTTCGACAATCATAAGAAAGGGCCCCATTATATTAATCTCCCTTTGGACAAAAGGCCAAGAGCTTTGAAGTGTTGAGATATCCATAGCTGGTGAATGGGGAGTTTAGCATCTTAGCTTTATATGAAGATACAGCACAAAAAAAGATAAAAAGGGAGGGGGAGTGAGAGTCTCTTAGTGAGAGTCATAAGAGACACCAAGATTTTTATATGGAAAACTCTAAAAAGGGGAAAACCACAGGGCTTGGCAAAGTTAAAATAATTTCACTAATGTTTGTAGTCGATTAAAATGGTGTCCTTTCGGAGTGAATGCATTAGCTCAATGTACCATATAAACCACGTTACATATTTGCGGTTGGATGAAATCCAATGATAAGGGGGCCATTCTCAAGAGAACGCTGGCTTGATCATTTGGTTGGCAGGTCTGCATTTGTGCAATGGAGATCAGAGGGACTATAGTTGATGGGCGACGATGGTCAGAGGGACCATAGTAAGCAAGCAAATATGGTCGAAGGGATCGTAGTCGACAAGAGACGAAGGTCGGAGGGACCGTAGTTGGCGGTCGAAAGAGGTTGGAGGGACCATAGCTGTAGGTGATGGTGGTTAGAGGGACCGTAGTTGGCAGGTAACAGAGGTCGGAGGGACCGTAATCGGTAGGCGACAGAGGTCAGAAGGATCATAATCGGCAGGCAATGTTGGTTAGATGGACCATCTGAGGAACCGTAGTTGGGGGGTGACGATGGTTGGATGGACCGTAATCATTGGCCTCAAGCTCTTTCTAATCTATAGCCAAAGACTCCCCTCCATGTAGAGAGTGAGGGTCTATTTATAGATTTTCTTGAGTGGAACCCCACACCCCCCCCCCCTCTCAAGATACGGTGTAGGTTCGGAATGCTCGATCCATTCGATGGCACATATTGATTCCTTGATCATACAATTTTTTTCAAATGTTTAAGTGCCTTAATGATGTGAGAATTCAGCTATCTTGAATTCATCTCGTCGAGCCGCTCGATTCAACTATAAGCATGCCATATTTTGATATTATTTTGTCATCTAAATAATGCTTTAAACCTTCCGAAAACACTTCAATCTCTTAATTCAGACCATTTCAGTTTGACTATAAGTTTGTTAAAATTGGAGTTCAGATGGTCCGAAATTTAATTTAAGAAATTTTTAACTTGAATATGTCTTGATATTTGTGCACGTTCAAGATGATATTTGGTGACATATCAATGCCTTAGTATCATTAAAAGATTATGGGGTATCTTCCTGCACAAATAGAAAGTGCAAATATATTTTGCGGTACTTATATATAACACATGTGTCAACTTCTTATCATTTCTTATTTCATTTAATGTCTTTATTTGCCTGTAATATTTCTAAATTAATTAATTTAGGCTTCGTTTTGGACAACTTTTTTCTTACTTTCTAAAGTAGTTTTTAGTACAAAAATTTATTAAACTCTAAATTTTTGAACTACAAAGATGCTTTAGAAAGTAATGAGAAATCTGTATCAAACATAACCTTAAAATCATCTCAATATATGTTTGATACAGACATATGCAGGTATATTTATATTTACCTAACACATAAAAGTAATATAAATACTCATTTCTGCATGTATATTTACATGTTTTATAATATATCTTATAAATATTTTTTTAATAATTAATATAAATAATAATCATGATAGTAATTATAAATACATATTTTATAAATTTAGTAGACTTCACTCGATTTAGCTTGAAATTTGGCTTGACATTGAGCAATGCTGCTAGACTCAAACTTTTAACTCAAGTTGAAATAAAAAACTTACTTTGAGCTAATTTAGATTTCATTTGGGATATTTTTCTTACAACTTTTTAGTACAAAAATTTTTAATAAAAAAATATTTAATAATAAAAAGCTGCTTTAGAAAGCAGTAAGAAAGTTGTCTCAAATCAAACCTTTTTTTTTTTTTTTTTGAATTGAAATTCCATTAAAATAAAAAGAGTACAGCAAAGGCCCAAAGCAAAGAGGCCATAAAAAGCAACAGACAAAAAATATAGTCTAAACAACACACAAACTACAAAAACCCAAAACGGGAAAGAAAAGAGCAAGAGCATACTCAGGCCGCCACCTGGTTGTCAGGCTTGAGCCATCTAATAGTAAGCAAGGTTGCATCTAAGCCCAGGTCATCCTAGGGGCCTCATCATAGTCCTCCACTAGCCAAACTAGCCAAACTGAAAGTAAAACCAAGAAAAACATCATTTCCTATTGGAATTCCGCTTTTTACGTTTACCACTCTTTTTGCTAAAACCCTCGTCACCAATTTGAATTATACTCATTGTAATTTTCTCGTGAATCAAGATCCTTCCCAAAGAAACTTCCATCATCATCTGAATTGTTATCAAGTAGCCGCTTACCATGCAACACCACACTATCCCTAGAAAGGTGATATTGCAAAACCTCCCTAGACACGAGTTATGGGCACAGTAAAAACTGGGTCACCATTACTTTTAGACAATGGCTCATCACCCTCAAACAGTGGCCAAGTAGCCAAAATGCTAGGCCCATAATCCCCCTCATTTGAAGCATCATCACCAACTTCAACATCACACTGAACCACACCGCCAGCATCAGCCAAATAAAAATCGGCCGAAGGAACTACAACAATCACAGAGACAATGTCACAGCCATTGCCCAAGGGACTCAAATCAATGGGCTCACCACAATCCTCCACTAACAAGACTGTCGAATTCACATGACACATCGTAAACGAAGGAAAAGCATTAGGACTAACTTCACAAGCCACCTCCTCCACCGAAAAAATCACATTATCTTCCACTTTACCTCCCTCACAGAGATCAACCACCACATCCAAAGCCTGATGGGAAAAAACACCCTCCAATTGAGTGTCACTTTCCTCAATGCCCCCAAAAACCTGCTGGGACGGCCCAACAGAGACATCATCCGCAAGAGAAGAACAAAACGAAGTAATAGGAACAGGTATAACCTGAGATTGAACAAAAGGAGAAGGATTAGCAATAGTAGAACAAAGAGGAATAAGAGCAGAAACCCCAACACCCTTAACATTACCCTCGCTAACAGGAATGTCGAGATCATCAGACATCCTTAAATCCAGTTTAGACAAAGAAGGGGCAGCAGGCAAAGTAGCATCCATAGGTCGGCATTAACCAACAGAATGACCAAGACGCTTACATTTGGGACAAAAGTGTGGAAAATCTTCCATAGAAACATGTTGGAAATACCCAAGTTTCTCTGGACCTAACCAAATTTTGTCCGAAAATTTCTTAGTAATATCAATTTAAACTAGCACTCGTGCAACCGACGGACGGGACCCAACCGCAGTGGCATTGTCTACCTTCAGCGGGTTACCAAATAGAAGCCCCAATCCATGCAAGATATGCGGAGAGAAAAAATGGGGACGCAAATTAGGGAAGGAAATCTAAATCGGGACAATGGGAGACTCATCCCCAATGTTACCATAAGGAGACCATTTAGTCACCTTCATGAAGCAATTGAAGACCAGATAAGACCTATGGAAAAACACCCTACTATAATCAAGATCATTTACCAGCTTAATGAGTACATGCGAAGAATCCAACAAAGTCACAGAGAAAGCACCATTTAACTGAAGATTGAAAAAAAAATTCGGATCGACGCAAGCGGAGACCACCGGGAAGGGAAAAAACCAACCAGCGAAAACCTAAAAGGTTCGGCAAGAGCCAAAAATTTCTCTTCCGACACCAAAAGAGCAGGAACGCCACAGTAAGAAGACCGAATAAGTTCCAGAAATTTACCAGAAGAAAATCACGCTAAGGCTTCTTAAAAAGAACGTGACCTAGCCGCTCCATCCAGAAAACCCGGATCATAAGCATCACACACTGCCATAATAGGAAAACAAACTAGAGAAACCAAAAGAGAGGAAGAAAACTGCCCTCGGCACAACGGCGCAACCGGCACGCCCTAGCTCAGCGCCACGCCAGAAGACCGACGAAGTGATTGTATCTCAAATCAAACCTTAATTATAAACTCATACACACTTTTAAGTACACAATATCTTTAATATACGATCTCTACGATGAGAGTCAAAGCTCCCAGCTATCAAAATTTTCTCTCTCTAAAGTAAATTATGTCGATTGAACTTGGTTTGGTACGACTCTTTTTAAGGTTTTATAACTTTACTTGGCACGGATTGCGAGATAATAATCTCAAGTGAAAGGAAGGTGAAAATACAACTCTTCGTGATTTGTTGGTGGGGAGTTTTGCTCCCAACTAAGAGGTCATGGGTTCAAGTCTCGTGTATGTTTTGTATGTATATGTTTGGGTGCTGCCACTAATTCCCCCCATAAAAAAAAAAATCATATATATTGCATGATTACATTATTATTATTTATCATTGAAAAAAATTTAAATGATAATAATCTACAAAAAAATTAATTAAATATTTTTAAATTATTAAATTTATTTTGAGATAAATATAATATATAAATAATTAGTTATAATTACTTTCTATCAAATGTTCTGAAGTAATTTTTTTATATTTTAATTTTGTTTCCTTACTAGGGTACACATGCAATTAGCAATTTAATATTGGAGAAATTTGATCTCGAAATCAATAATTTGAGGATTTAGATGTTGCTTTCTTACTGCTTCTTAAGACAACTTTTTATTACAAAATTCTAATATAATTTTGCACTAAAAAGTTGATTTAAGAAGCGGTAAGAAAGTCGTTCTAAAAGCTTAACGGTTTTTTTATTGCTTCTTAAAACGGCTTTCTTAGTAAAAAATTAAAATTTTTATGCTAGAAAGTTGTTTTAAGAAAAGTAAGAAAGTCGTTCTAAATGAGATTAATTATTCTGTGTGGATGCCGAACGCCGTCCAGAGACAACCAAATGCTCCTCATCACCCCTTGCTCGATACCGCGGATTGATATTGTTCAATACTGCTGCTCGATAATACTAACGTGGAATATTCTAATTGATTTCCCGATATTCTGCATCCGATCTCCACACAAAATAATCTGGAAGCCTAAATCTCAATTAATAACAAATTCTAAAATAATTTTCTAATATAAGAAAACTTTTTAACTAAGCATTTTTTCCGCAGAGCTAAGCTGTGAAAGCTTAACAAAGGAAAACACATGAGGGAATCGTTTGTGGCAGAATTTTGTCGTTATTAATTCAATAGTTTTAAAAGCTTTTACCAGGGAAATTATAGCGGATGTGAACGCAATCAATACCTCTCTCTCTCTCTCTCTCTCTCTCTCTCTCTCTTTCTCTCTCTCTCTCTCTTCTTCTTCTCCATCTCTTCTCCTCTATCTCTATATATAGATAGCTTTTCATAAGGCCAAAACAGAATGCTCTGTCGTTTGTCTGAAACTCTGTGAGAGAGAGATTATAGTTTTTGACGAAGTAATTAAGGTGGAATAATCTGATGGAAATTGCGCATTTTATCTTTGGGATTTTCGGTGGGTTCTTCTTCTTTAATTTCCTTTTCTTCTGGTTCTTGGATTTTTTTCTCTTTTTGTTCTGATGTTCATTTCATTTGTAGGAAATGCCACTGCTCTCTTCCTGTTCTTGTCTCCCATGTGAGTATCTGCAAGCCCTTCTCTGCTCTGCAAATCATAAGAAGAAAGACTTTGCATTTCTGTTTTTTTTTTTTCGATTCTTTTATGCGTTGCATCTTTCTTTTCTTTTCTTTTCTTTTTTTAATTTAAATTTAAAGCTTTATAGTTTGGAAGAAAAAAATTGGTGTGATTAGCTCTAATCTAAGGTTTCGCCTGCAATTACTTTCTTAATACTTAGAATTTGTTTTAATTTTTTTGAATTAGCACATAATTCCTTACCAATTATTTTTGTTCTGGTCCGATTTTACTTTTATTTACAGCATTACGTTCCTGAGAGTTATCCGGAAAAAATCCACGGAGGATTTCTCCGGCGTTCCGTATAATATGACCTTGCTCAACTGCCTCCTCTCCGCCTGGTAACTTTTCCTTACTTCCTTTTAATTTCTTTAAATAAATAAATAAATAAAAATGTATATTTTTGCAATTATCAAATTTTTATGTATAAATATGGTTTCATCACTTGTGTTGTTGATCAAAGCATTAAGAGAATGATCTCAAAGCATGAAAATTTGCTTTTGAAATATGATTTTGTTCATATATTTCATCAATCAAAATTGTCGAATTCACAAAATATTATCAAAAAGTCATGAATTTGATTTTAAGCGAATTGATAGTTTCTATATTCTCTAATAGAGTTGTTTTGTCGTGTAATTGGAGTAGAGTTGCAAACAAGTCCAGTTGAGCTCGAGTCAGGACCTAATTTAAGCTCGTCTCGCGAACCAAATCTTGAGCACTAACTCGAGTCAAGCTCAAAAGGAAAGTTTGAGCTCTGCTCGTGCTACTAAAAACGAGCTCGCGAGCCATCTGCGGTCATTAAGTAAGCTCGGCTTGTGAACTCCTTAACGAGTCGGGCTTGAGACTACTCAACTCACTTACACCCCTAAATTGGAGTCATTCATTATGAAAATTTGATGCATACTCTGAAGATCGTGTAAGTGACTAGTAATGAATGAGTTTGATCTTTCTTCTGAATATCATAACATCAAAATCTAATTTTGTGAGAGAGAGAGAGAGAGAGATTCTTCATAGTAAAGAGCTCTAGCTCAAGCGTATGCTTATTTGTTCTCAAGTTAGATGCCAGAGGTTAAAATCTAGCTAATGAGCCTTTTGAACTAAAAAATCACCACCTCCAATATGTGAAATGCAATTTCTATATGGTATGGTATTATAATTTTCTTTTCTATAACTAATTTCATACTTATCTCTAATTTCTCTCTCTATAGAGAGAGAGATTTAACTTCTCTCTCAATATATATAAAGAGATGAAATATATGAACTCTCTGTCATGATGTTGCATTTATGGTTGATGCATGATCAAATTATCTTGAAATTTAGCATCGTCATAGTTATTATCATGAAGTTTAAGATGAACGGTCTTGATTTGCTACTCGGTTGTCATTTTATTTTTAAATATGGTAAAATAAATTTGTATGGAAAAATATTTCTACCCTTTCAAACTACAATGGTAGGTGCTATGATAAAAGAATTTTCAACGTATTGAAAAGACCGCTGCAGAGAGTATTTTATAGAACTAATCCATCAGATGACCCAATTATTATGTTAATAACGTTGATTTGCTCAATGAGTTCTGAACCGAACAGGTCCAATGAAGGAAGAATTATTCTGTGTGGAGTGCGGAGTGCGGAGGGCGTCCGAAGACTAATAAAAATACGTCACGTCACCTCATTGATGGGTACCCAGCTCGGTACCCACACTTGATACCGCTGGGTACCCAATGTTTAACCGGACGATCTCTCGTCTGGTCTCCGTACAGAATAAAAACTCCCAATAAAGCCCCAAAGAAAACAATTCTTTCTGCATATTATGCACATCTTTTGTTACATAAACTATTCATTTGATGTTAGTTTTTTTTTACATGAAGGTATGGATTACCCTTTGTTTCACCAAATAACATGCTTGTGTGGACAATTAATGGCACTGGGGCGGTCATTGAAGCCATCTACGTGCTCATCTTCCTGATTTATGCACCGAAAAAGGTGAAGGCTCGCATGTTTGGCCTACTGGTGCTCGTTTCCTCTTTGTTTGCTGCTGTTGCTCTCATCTCTGTGCTCGCCCTCCATGGCCACACACGAAAGCTTTTCTGTGGTTCAGCTGCCACCATCTTCTCTATTTGCATGTATGCCTCGCCTTTGTCCATCATGGTAATCCCTCAAATGCTTATTCTTGCACCCAAAACTTAATGAGATTTAGGCTTCGTTTGGGACGGCTTTTTTCCTTCTTAAAACGGCTTTTTAGTATAAAAATTTTAATTTTTGTACTAAAAGGTCATTTTAAGAAGCAGTAAGAAAGCCGTCACAAATGAAGCCTTAGTTTTTTATGCTTATTCAGACTAGAGGTGTCAATATTTGACCCAGCCCGAAAATCCGACCCGAAAATTTTGGGTTTGGGTCAACTCGAACCAGAACCGGGTTAGGGATTTCGACCTGTTTGTAAAACCGGGTCGGCTTCAGTTGATCCGAACTTGAAGCGGTAGGGTTGAATAGTGTGGGTCAGTTTCAGGTTGGACCCGAACCCAACCCATGACCCGATTTTGACAGCCCTAATTCAGACTGAGAATGGGTTTGTTTGTTAGCTAATAACAATTAACCTTTAAGTTAACATATCTATAAATGAAAAGAACCTATAATTGCATTGGAAGGCAAGAACAAAGAAAGCTTATGATATGTGTGTATTGCAGAGGCTAGTGGTAAAGACAAAGAGTGTGGAGTTCATGCCATTCTTCCTATCTCTGTTTGTATTCTTGTGCGGGACTTCATGGTTTATCTACGGGTTGTTTGGCCATGATCCTTTCATCATTGTAAGCATTAAGTGCTACAAATTCTTTCTTCATTAAACAAAAATTGTGCTGATATTTTACTTTGTACGTGGTGCCAGATACCAAATGGTTGTGGGAGTGCTCTGGGTGCAGTTCAGCTGATACTGTATGTGATTTACAGAAACAACAAAGGAGAAATATCTGCTGCTACTGCTTCGAAAGGCGAAGCAATTGAGATGGGCGACGTTAAACCATCGCAGGAAAATGTTTATAATAATGAGAAGAAGAAGCAAAATGAGCGCAGTGAAAATGAACAGGTGTAAGTAGCTATGACAATTTGAATGATGAACACCATCACAAAGAACATAGAATGATTGATGGACTGTTGCATTGTTGTTGCTATTGATTGCATTTTGCTTATATCTCTTCATTTCATCTGGGAGTTAGAGAATTGTAGTTGTAGTATTGAAAGGAAAGCATTTATGAGACTGATGTGATAATTTTGGGATCCAAGTATGTTCACTAAAAAAAATAGCATTTAGCTATGATTTTGACAGTAAATTTTAGCTATTAAAATCGTCGTAAAAATTATTATAGCAGTTTAGAAAGTTATAAGTATTGCCTTTGCGTTTTACCAATAATTTTTTTTGTAATAGCTTTAAAACAGCTTGGGTAGAGGAGTTTCTGGTGGTTATAACTACTGTAAATAAACATTAGCAGTGGTTTTAACCACCATGCTATTGTAAAGTGACCATTGGACTATTTGTAGTCATTATAATAGTTGGAATTTGGAAAAATAAGACTCCTACTAATATGATTTGTAGTGGTTAAAAATGCCATTGATATTGCAATGGTTATAATAATTTCAAATCTGGTCTTTAGAGCTTTGCAACAGTTGTAACCACTGGTAATTTCTTTATAGCAATTATAATAACTGTTTTGTCTACATTATCACATGTTTGCTATGATTTTAATTATTATAATTTTTACTAACTAGGCTTCATTTGGGGTTATTTTCTTACTGCTTCTTAAAGTAATTTTTTTGTACAAATTTTTTTAAACTAAATAGATTGCTCAACTTAGGATCTATCCCAGCCACATAGCCTTTTTGTACACATTTTAGATGATTTGCTAGGACAACCAATTCTAGTCTAGGCTAGGCACGTATTTACTTTTTACTACTATGTGTCGTGTTTTTCGAATTTTCATTACATGCTATGATTGAAAATTAATTAATGTGACTGCTTGCTTACTTTAACTGTAATCTGTGAATTGATGTGATAGGTGACAGTTTACCTTTAGTTTAGGACCGATCTAGCTAGTTAGTCACATTATTTTTTGCAGGTGGTCACACTCATGCAAGGTAATAAAAGGGGGCTAAATTAATAATGATTTAAACTAATAAAATTTTATGTAGATGCTTCTACTGCTTAACCCCCAAATAAATAAAAGTGTGACCAAGTGTGGTTGAGTTTACAATTTAATGCACATATATAAACTACTTGGGTTGTATTTTATTTTTAAATGCTTAGGATAACCCTACAGGAGAGTTTAGATTTTTCATGTTAATATTGATGTAATTGTTTAAAGTTAAGAGTTGTGAAAGTTAAACATTTGAGTCGGGATACATAGTTCCAAATTTGGATTCAAAGAGGAATGGACATCCCTCAAGGGAGGGTCCTTTACCATTTGGAAAATCAAATTTATATCACTTTAGTACCCAAAGTGAAAAAAATAACCTTCCTTTTGGGGAAAGAGTTTTCTTTTTCATTTGAGTATCCAGATACGGTAAATCCAAAGAGCCCAAAGATGAGGAGGATAAGGAGATGAAGACAAAGAGTATCCCACTCAAAGTCAACTTGTGTCAATCATAGGATTAGAATATGATTTTATTATTAATGGTGCCCGACCATTTTTAATTTATGCAAATTTTGGGTTGTAATAAAGGGGCATTTTGCCTATATAATTGATTGATTTATTTGATTTATCTTGATTGTGATTAGGGTTGCTATTTTTCTTAATTTTTTTTATGATTGCAGGTCGTTTTTGTTTTAACCTGGATACATGAAGTTTCATAAGCGTACGCTAAAAACTTTTTTATTTAAATTAATTAAAATTTTTAGGCTAACATAAAAACTCTAATAATTTAAGAAGTAAAGCCGAGGCCACCGGGAGTCAGCTTAAGCATATTATTGAATTTCTCCTCCTTGCTAGGCACCTCCTCGCATGTGGGTTCTAGCATACCACTTGACCTTTTAGAGTACATATCTGTCATGGATATGTTGTGTAATCTCTAGGGAAAAATAATTTTTATGCGTCTTTAAAATGACTATATATATAAGGCATTTAATCGAGTCGATCAATAAGCATTGCATTCAAAACAAATTTAAAAATGTCCAAAATTTTAATTGCACATTCTTTAAGCATTCTCACCGAGCATAAGTTAAGAAAAAATTAGGATTCTCTCTAGATGTTGGTCCTAATTCTCAAAAACTTTAACAATAACGTCTCTACCACTCTTTCATAAAAATGATCATACTCATAGATTTTAATTGACAAGGTGGTTAGATGGTTTCCTAATCCAGACTAGGGTAAGTCCAGTTTTTATATTACATCAGCTAAGATCGGGCTACTATGGTTCAGTGTGCAATTTAGATTTAGGATTAGGGGCATATTTTGAATCATAAGACCCGTACCTCTGAGAATATGATCCCAATTTTCTAATAAATTATTCAACTCAAATTAAAGATTTTCTGAATCTAAAACTTAAAACCCAACACTTAGCTTAGGGTGGGGCACTTCTAAATTATTTCATAATCCCAAAGTATCTCCTACCCCTCCTCCGTTGATTCCAAAAATAAGTGTTCAAATTCAATCTAATCCCTGTTGAAACTCTAAATTCACGTCCTTTGATATCACTCATAGAAAATCTCTAAATGGAATTTTTGTTGTTATTTTAATCTAGAGTATTTGTAGGAGACCCTGATTTTTTATGATGTAATTAATTATGAGGGCTTACGCTCGTAAGAAATTTAGAACCCATATTCTCTTTTTTTTTTAAATCAATTTTAAAATTCAATTAGTCTTCTTTATGAAAATTGAGATCAACGATGATCATTATCTTCATGTTCGAATAATTGACGATAAGTGATATATTCTTCTCTCGGGAAAATATATCATATATCGTAATATTTTTTAAATATGAAAATAATGATATTTTCATGTAGGTTATAATAATTAAATATAGATAGAATCTCATTTTAATCATTCAGGGTCATATATAGTTCTTCCTTAGATTTGATTATTACAATCGGAGTGAGATTTTTAGCTTCATTATCTGAAAGTACTAAGGAATGATATCTTCACCTTCCAAGGTGATATATTGTTCATAGTGATGTCTTCGATTTTTAAACTAAAATTCTGACTTAAAATTCCCGAAGAAAACCAATCTTTTTCCAAACCCTTTTTAACTCAAATAAAAAATGGCACACCCGATGGGACTGAATCTCTCTCCATATCTAATAATGGCAAAATTTTATTTCATCGGTAGTGTTAACTATTGTTCTTTTCTTTGGCATCTCTTCTCATTTCTTCCTTGGGAGAGCTTAGCTAACATTTTTAAAAAAAAAAAAACTTATATCAAAAGAGAGGTGAAACCTCTGTCCAAAATTGTGCTATGACCTTTTTTCCCCTAAATTAGCTAGTAGGGCGATAATGTTAATTCAAACCCTCAAAATCTCCATATCAATTTTATGAACATGCATTATTATGTCCAAATCAATATGTTTGGTTTTAAAATTGCGAGGAGTCCTGCTGATCTTGTTTCCAAGATCTCCAATTTTTCAAACTTTTAGCTTTGACATCCCACTTCTAAATCAGTAAATGAGGTGGAAGAGTTAAGCATATAGCTCTCTTGAATTTTCTAATCAATTTTGTAAGCCTTCAGGTTGAATAAAAAACTCATCATGTCATATTCCAAAATCTAGAAAAAAATCATCGATTTTCAAAATCAAAGATCTTTTTAAAATTTAATCTAGAATTGACACTATCAAATTCTACCTTACAACACTCCTTGTAGTATAGTATATGTAATGAAAATCTAAATCTCCTTTAAACCATAACTAACCTTTGTATTTTATCATCATATGTTGAGTTGTAAGTCTTATAACTCGGCGCATGTGATAAAATGTAGTGTCCATTATGATTTTAAAAATATTTAATTCCAATTCTTCTTTCAAATTCCAGAAACTCAAACTCAATCAAATGGTCAACAAGCTGATTTTCACCTTTGAGAAGGGTTTAACCTACAAAGAGATTGATTTAGAAACACAATTCAGTTCAATTTGGTATTTCAAACTATTGAGTTGTCAATGAATGGGGAGAAACTAGTTGATTTGAATGTTGCTAAATTACAAAGCCCTGTGTTGAAATTTATTTTGGGGTCAGGGGCTGAATCCCTCAATCCCAATATAGAGGAAGGAGAGTCTAAAGCTCCTATTGAGACTGCCAAAGTAAAAAATATTTTTGAGGAAGGATCGAGTTCTTGGATCTCATTTACTAGTAAAAAAAAGAGGAAGAATTATTTAAGAAGATTCAGAAAGAATATTGTAAAAGCAAGGAAAGTTATTGAAGTTAAAACTCTAGGCCATATAGATCCAGAAGATGATGAGGAATTTCGTATCGCTGCCTCTTCTCCACTCCTTAATAGGAGTCGTTTCTACCCCTTAGTTACTACTACAGGGGTAGAGAGGTCGACTAAGATAGCTAGTTCCCAGCCATGCCCGATAGACTACTCGACCAAGAAATCTCCTAAGGAAAAATAACTCCAAAGAGAAATAATGTTGAGAAACATAATTCACACTTGTACTAAAGTGAGGGAGACAAAGGAACAATTTGTCAAGCACCTGAATGGAGTACTTCTTTGAGAAATAAATTCTAAAAGAGGACAAATCTAAAGCCAAGAATTTGACTCCCCAACCTATTAGAAGAAATAAGAAGTCTGTACGATAGCATATGACTTCTGTACTAATAGATGATTACTATTGAGTACGACGCCCTCCATCCTCTAAAATAGAGGGGATTGTACTTACTGGACATGAAAAGGACCACCATTCTAAGAGCAGGATACAAGTCCCCTAGCCAAAATTTACAAAGCTGGCCTTAGTGCTGGTGAAAAGTAAATAGGATTCTAAATTTAAAGGGATAACTAAAGCTAAGGGTAATAGGCACACATCCCTAGAAAGAAAGTATATCCCTAAAAAGATCTGTAGAGTTAATGTTTCTTAATCTTTAGTTAAGTCACCTCAGTCTTCAGTTAAGTTATCATAGATCGCAATCAGTGTTGTCTGAAACCTAGTTGATCTAGTGGATGCCCTAGTTGGTGTTCCAGTTATCAATTTGGTTGATGCTCCAGTTACTGATCTAATTGATACCTTAGTTGATGTCTCAGTGCATGTCCAGATAGTCTTTCTCAGACTCTACCTATTTTCCCTCATCTCCCTACCCAGGGATCTGAGGACTTTACCTTGTCTGATGTGGGAGCTATCACTCTCCAAGCCCTTGCATCACTTCCTAAGGTAGATGTCCCTCACCCTTCTAGGAATGCCACCCTTCGGACTACTGGCCTCGCGACAGTCAAAGGGGAAGGGACAATCCAAGATGAAGACTAGGAAATGATTGAGTAATTAATGGCAGAGCGTCCGACGGTTGATGACCCTAAGCTACAAGCTATCATTTCTAAGTTATAAGAGAAGGAATTTTATGATATGATAGATTACAAGGGCAACCTACCCATTGACCCCAAAGCAATAGGGAACCGACTAGTTGATGAGGTAGTATAAAAGATTAAAGATATATTAAGGAAGAAAGAAGTTGAAGAAGTATTTGATTTAGAGTTTGATGATTTGTTGATCGAATATAAAGTGGTTACTAGTACTATCTACATAGTTGAGACCAGGGGATTTGCCAAAGAAACTAAGCCAAGTAAACATCATTTTGGCAAGGAAGAAGGCTTAGCGACTGTTGATTTAGATTAGACAGAACAGTAAGGGCTAGAGATGATGATCAACATATAAATAATCTAGAGGTATAAGTCACAGACATGTTGCTACAAGTTAAGAAAATGTAAGAGCGCTTAGAAAAGTTACAATAACCCTTGTTAAAATTACAATAACCTGCCATCCAAGTAGTCACTAACCAAGCCAGGAAACCAGAATCCAGCTCAAAGATCCCCAAGTTAGTGCCAATACTCCCTCCAATCCAATACAAAATTTTGTCAGTTCCCCTAATTTAACCTACAGTTTCAATAGACTACTTTGCCCCTCTAGTACTAGCCCAAAAAAATATCAAGCAGATGATTGAGGACTAGGTAAGGGAGGCCTTAGCCCATTCCTAAGGAACTACATCTATTACAAATGATAGATCCTACCCCAAATAATATAATTTAGTTCCTTATCCAAAGGTTTTTATGCCACCATCCAATAAAATTTTCATCAAAATTGAAAACCTAAGGCAATATATGGCCCACTTTCAAGAAACTTATTATAATATCGGGGGGTCAGATGCTTTACTATTTCATTGGTTCGTTAGTAGTCTTTACGGCATTGCTTTTGAGTGGTATGTATATCTACCCAACAGTTCTGTAAAAACTTTCAATAAACTTAAAAATCTATTCTTAAAGAGATTTTCAAGAGTGCAACAGTATACAATCATGGGCGATCTCATCATCAAAAAGCAAAAGCCGGGAGAGTCTCTTGTTGAATACATCTTGAGGTGGAGAAATCTCTCGATGAAGTGTGACCCTAACTGCAAGAGTGAAATGTAGTGGAGATTTTTTTTGAAGAATATTCATGGGTCTATTGATTTACTTCTAAAGGGTTTCACAATTAAAACGTTTGAGAAGCTTCTAAAGAAGGAAGGAAACAAATAGGATGAGGCTCCTCAGATGTCATTCTTGAAAGATCTTCCAGATGACAAGAGAGCTCAAAAACCAATGAAGTCCTTTAAAAAGAAAGTAGCCACATTGTCGCAGTCGATAAGGAAAAGCAGCCAGTAACTAGCCAACCCAGTGTTCCTCCACCACCACCAGTTCAATGGAAATCGTTCAAAATAACTCCTCAACCTTTTAGAGAACCTTACTTGACCTACATTAAAGAGAGATTAGCAAGACCATACCCCTTTAAAAGAGATTTGGTAAGAAAGATCTTTAGGAGCCTTCTAAAAAAGCCAGATTTATAGTTACCTGATGCCAAGAGCCTAGAGGATGCAGACAAGAAAGATGATCCTAACTATTATCCTTACCATCTCATGCTCAACCATCCGATTGAGGACTATATTATTTTTAAAGATTTGATATAAAATAACTTCAGGCAAGGTAACATAATCATTCCTAAAGAGTACCTGGTAAACTTAGAACCAGGGTTAGTCAAAACACTTCCTGGTAATCCTTATAATATTTCTCTGTCAATTGAAGATGGCTGGGATATAAATCTATCTCGGGCACTTAAAAAGTTGATTAATAAGTTTTTTCAACTTTCTCAACATCTGCTAATGAGAGCCCGAGGCCCAATCTTGGAAGTTGACCATGAGGCTTCGCAAGAGGATGTTGAGCTGCTTCCCTATCTAGTAGTCGTAGGAATTACTGTACTAAATAAAAAAGAAAAGAATGATGTTTTTGTATAGAGGAAGTGTACTGATGATATATGTATTCGAGCGATGGATGTTGGCATAAAAGCCTCATCCATGCTCCTGTTATATGACTTTTATTTTTCCCCATCAAAGGGAAAGGATCACAAATTTAAAAAAAAAACATCATTTTGCATCAATTTTAATGATTATCCATAAAGATGAAAGGAAAATTGATAAATTTTTTTAAGAAATTCAAAATTCTATTGAGATTGATCCAAATGTTCAAAAACTCAACCTTCTAGATTTTACCTCTAAAGAGGAAGCCAAATATTAGATTGTATCATGTAGTGATCTCCCTAAACTTAACTTTCAGGGGAGTCCTATTATGATAGATCTTTCAAATTTTGACACCCACTTAGAGAATGATGATCAAGCACCTATGGAGAGTGTAGACTCTACTATAGTTTGCCCTCTTGAGGATGTCGGTCAGGTGTAACTTTATGATGGTAAAGTCTTACCCCCTAGGGTTGCCCCTCAACGATAAAGGTAAATACATTTTTTTTTTCAATGATCCAATCTAAGTCCCCACTCAACAATCCTATCAACCTTCCACTCTGTTGGATCCATATACCTAAGGTTGACTATAACATTCTTGCTCACCTTAGGAAGTTACTAGCCAAATTGAGCATTTATGATGCCCTCATCCTGTCAGAGGAAATGAGAGAGTCTTTAATCAAAGCACTTCTTGATCCAGAGATTTTTTTGGCTCAATGGGTTTCGACCTCAAAAGTTGAAGCCCTCTACTTCAAAAAAATCCCCATAGTAACCTTTTCTGATGAAGACCTACTTATTGGTACTGTTGATCATAATTTCCCTATTTATATTACTATAAATATAGGGAACTTCAAGTTATCAAGAGTCCTTGTTAATCCAGGTGTATCGGTCAACATAATGAATGTAAAGACCCTTGCCTATATAAAATTTGATACTAGTAAGCTTGTCATTGATAAGTTTGTTCTATGTGGGTTTAATAAAAAAGGTGAGAGGGCTTTGGTTTCAATCACCCTCCTGTTGGAAATTAGGGAACTCAAAACCAAAGTAAAATTTTATATACTCAATTTTGCCACGTCCTTTAATACCCTTTTAGGTAAGCCCTAGATCCATGAGTATAAGATGGTTCCAAAAACTCTACATCAACCCGTTAAGTATTAATGATACTATGTTGAATATATATTAAGGGTGATTTATAACCATTCTCAATTCAAGAGATTGGGTTCTATGAGGATGCCACATATTTCATACCAAAAGGGTCCTCTTTCCATCTTAAAGTTTAGATCAAGATTAAGGAGGAGATAAGTAAACAAAGATCTAATCAAAATTGAGAAACAAAATGATCAAATAAAAAAGAAGAAGAAAAATAAAAATATCAAAAAGAAAAAAGATGAGATAGCGAAGACAACGTCGACATTGTGGTCCTTATGCCTCCAAATTTGTTACCTTTAAGAGGTGGGAGGATGGCCCAAAGAGCATGAGGTCGAGGCTGTGCTTCATTTGAAAGAAGAATAACCCTGACATATATCAATCTAGAATCAAGTTCTAATGAAAAATTAGAAACATGGGGTGTTACAATTCCTTTTGATTACTAGAAAATCAACCCTCCTCTAAAGTTTGATCTCACTTTAGGATATGATAGTGAACCAATGGTTGAGGCTCCAAAAGTTTAAAATGACAAACTTGAATTGACCATGTAAGAAAAGCTAAGGGGGGAATTGAGGCCCTATTTTTGACCCCACTATCAGCTAGTAGGGTTATAGAGTTAGAGATTAAAGAGACCCCAAACCTAAGCAGTGAAGTAAGAAAAGTCTAAAAAAAATTTCCTGGCTCCTCCTCTTAAAGTGATGAAAGTGATATAACCCTCGAGGAGGTAGATTTCAATTAATTAAAGGAATTACCTTTTGGCTACTTTCTTATATATTAAAAAATTCTTTCTCTAATGGTTCCATACTATATCGATGGACTAAAGGTCAAGCTAGATACCACAAAAAACTTTTTATGAATGAAAATCAAGACAAATTCGATAAGTTGTATCAGCTCTGGTACCATCAATTCATTTGATGATGACAAAAACTGCTTAATGATAACTTATCATATTAAATCTCAAAAATTCCCTACCAAAGTCATCGATCCTCTTGACAAACTCCGTTTAGAGACTTTAGATGATCCCGATGAACTTCAAGTTCGGGATTCACCCCCTGAATTTGGGGAAGAGATTAAATTGACAGTCGATGAGTTGAGAGAAGTTAACCTGGGAACCAACAATGACCCTCACCCTACTTTCATAAGTACCATATTGAGCAAGGACAAGTCTAAAGATCTGATCTAATTTCTTTCTGAGTTTAGGGACTTCTTTACCTAGATGTATGATGAAATGATGGTCCTATCTACTAACGTAGCAATTCATAAACTTAAAATCCGATATAATGCCATTATTATTAAATAAGCTCCTCGATGCATGCTTTTAAAGATAGAGCTGCAAGTCATTTCTGAAAAGAAATTGGTGGAGGTCAGATTTAACTGAGAGGAATAATATACCTCTTAGGTAGCTAGCATCGTGCTAGTTGAAAAGAAGAATGATAAAATCTAAATTTATCTTGACTATAGAGATCTGAACAAGGTGAAACCCAAGGAAAAATTTCCTGTACCCATACCTAAGTTTATGGTGGAAATTGCTGTTACAAACCGTATTCAAACACTATAATTTTGATGATAAAAAAAATTATTGTATTTATTACTGCTTTTCTCTTATTTCTATGATATTTTGTTTTGTGTTTGTGTATAATAACATTTCCGGAAATCAGTCCACTATTCACTTGCAATTTTGATCAGCTCAAGACTAGATAGACTAGAGTTATAGTCGGTTTTCATTTTATTGTGTATTTTTTTTTTCTTGAGTCATATCATGTAATTGGATAGATAACATTAATGAGTAACCTAGCACACACATAGGGAGGGAGATAAAAATATTATTAAGAGTGTTATTTTCTTAAGTATATCATAATGTACAAAACAAGTTTTATACTGTACGAAGTATTTCATACCGTATGATTATAATTTGTATCGCACGAACTGTTAAGCTCTATAAAAACCCTACCCACCAAAGGTTAAGGAAGATAATAATTATGTATTGATCGTAAATTTTGATTTGGATCATATTGTATGTCCTAATTAAATCTTTCTTAATTAAACTGAAGATGTTAGGTAATCAAATCATGGATAATTATTATGATTGATCATACTATACAAAATAGTTTGTACTATACGATTACCCGTAAACAAAATTGGTTGTCCCTTGAATCGTACCAAATGAAATCCATGATTTTTATACTAATCATACCGTATGATGTGTAATCCTACTGTATTATGTATTATAAAAGTTGAACAGGTCATCTAAATGATCTTACTAGACAAGTCTGAATTAAACTGATCATATTGTACGATTCGTGTATCATGCTATATGAATAAAAGTCAGATGGCTCAAAATTTAGGGTTTTTCAAGCCGGCTATTTAAGGGTTTCAATTATTCTTTTGAGATATCTTTTGTTGCTTAGTCTTCTTGAGAAAGAGCTTAAGGGAGAGAAGAAGGAGAGCTTGGTGAGAGAAGAGAGGAAGATTTCGAGAGGGAGAAGTTGTGAGGGGATTCACAAGGCTGCTCCAAGAAATAATCATGCCTAGTACCTACAAGCATCTGCCAAGAATCTCTATGGCTCTGAAGAAGAAGTTCTTCAACAAAGATCGTGGTTCTCTGACCATCACTTGGAGGGTGAAAATAGAGTTGTGATTCTCTGACCATCACTAAGAGGGTGAAAATAGAGTTGAGGTTCTCTGCCTGTAAAAGAGTCACGGTTCTCTGCCGCACCGGAGAGGTGAAATAATGTCTGTACATGCTTCTCAGCCTTATTGTGGAAGCAAAAAAGAGAGACACTATTATTTAGTGTAATACTTAGAGAGGGAGTATCCAAAGAGTGGATGTAGGTCAAGTTGATCGAACCACTATAAATTATAATGTGTTCATTATGATTATTTTTTGCACTTTATTTTCCGCATTCCCTTTTGTGATAACTACGTGGGTAAAAACTCTGATTTAACTTTTTATCATAAATATAACTTGCTTCCATATTAAGTTATTGAGATATTTCCTTTTTATTAAAAGAAGTTTTTAAAAATATCAAATTCACCTCCCCCCTCTTGGTTAACCTCGGGACTAATTCTTTAGGGTTCCGTAACCATCATGAACTTTTAAGTGGTATTAGAGCGGGATTCATAAATTAAGGTTTTGAAATGTTTTGAGAAAAGATCTATGGCTAACTTTGGTAATCGTAACTCTACCGAAGGATGTTCAATAACTAGACCGCCTCTATTTGATAACATTCCTTTTGATTTTTGGAAAACTTGCATGTCCATCTTTTTACAATCAATTGATTATCACATGTGGATGCTAGTATATGATGGTTATTATGCATCATCATAATTAGTAAATGGCATAAAAATTGAACTTCCTTTTTCTGAATGGAGCATAGATGATAAAAATTTAGACCAACTGAATGCTAAATGTTTATATTATTTTTATGTACTTTAAAATTTGATGATTACATGCGTGTATCTACTTGCACAACTGGAACAAAAATTTGGGATAGACTCTACATAACCTATGAAGGAATAACTTAAGTGAAACAATCTAGGTTAAATATTATGCTCCATAATTTTGAACTCTTTCATATGAAACCTAGTGAAACCATATTTGAAATATATACTAGGTTTACACAAATCATCACATCCCTGCATGCTTTAGGTAGAGAATTATCAAAATTTGAAAAAGTCATTAAGATCTTATGATGTCTACCTAGTTCATATAATACCAAAATAACTGCCATTTCATAATCCAAGGATTTAAATGTTTATTTTATTGACAACTTATATGGATTTCTAATTTCCTATGAACAAAGCATAAGCCAAAAATAATCTAATGCTGGAGAAAGAAAGAAAGAGAAAATGATAGCCTTAAAAGCTAATTATTCAGATAGTTCCTCTGATGAAGGACATGAAGAAATAGTACTGATGCCTTGACAATTCAGAAGCTTTCTAAGAAAAGAGCAAAATAATCATTAGCAATGGAGCAAAGATAAGAATTATAGAAATTCTAAAGCTTATAATGATATTGTCTTTTATGAATGTAGAAAACCAGGGTATGTTAAAATTGATTGCCCAAATCTCAAAGATCACCTAAGAAAAGAAAATGTTGAAGAAAAAGCAAAGTACTATAAAGACAAGCGAAGATCTCAAAAAGCCTTTTTAGTTGACTCTGCTTCATATTCATCTGGAATAGAAGCAGAATAGGAAGTGAAAAATATGTGCTTAATCATAAAAGATTATCTTGATCAGTTTGATCAAGATGAGGTATGTAAAGTGACTAATTACTTATTTCTTTAGAAGATATTCATGATTCTTACAGGAAACTAAAAAGAAGCATGCTAGCTTAAAAACTGAATGCCTAGTTGTGCAAAAAAAAAAAACTTAAAAAAGATGGTTCTAATGTAGATAAGGATCATATGGCTTTACTAGATGTGTTTTATGAATTGAACAAAAAATATTCTGCTTTATCTAAAACACATTATTCTTAAAAATCATTACATATTTATTTAGAAAAATCATTTAAAGAGTTAGAAGCATGAGTTAACATTTTAGATCTTTGTGAGCACTCTTTAAAAATTAAAATATATGCTCTTGAAAGTGCTAATGAAATGTTGTTAGAAAAATTAAAGGCTTTTCAAAATAAACTTGTTCTTAGGCAATCATCGTGTCATGCATCTCATAAACCTAGGAATAGGAATTGTAACTATCATAAGTTATTTAACCCTTTTCCTAATGTTAGATATTATTCATGTGGCATGTTAGGACACATTTGCCACACTTACATCATTCACCGTAGAACACACTTGGAGTGGAGACCTAAGATGCATCAAACACAACATAACATGCATTCTACTGATTTATCCAAATTCAAGAAGGGACCCAAACTCACATGGGCTCCCAAAATTGTTCTTTCATGATCTCTGGATTTAAAAGCTCTCATAAAATCCTAGTGGGAGCATGTGGCTTTTGGGCCTTATATTCACATCCTATCACTTAAAATCAGCCATGCATAAGCTTCTCAATGTATGTGTTTTTCTCTTATGAATTGTGTCATTTTATTTTTGATAATGTTTTTGCTTTTTTGGTTTTGCTGTTCTAGTTCTTTATGATTGTATCCTAATCTTCACACAAACCTCCTTACTAAACCTCATTATCTTTACTGCAAAACCCAAAAAGTTTTTTTATCTTCTAATCATATTATATGAACCACATTCATACTGTATGATCTGCACAGCACTGCTTTGATCACAAACCTTGGCTTAATAAATGATCCATATTGTATATATCATTAATTATCATATTGTACGACGAATACTTGTTTGTACTATACGATCCATTTGTCAACTCCATTTGAAATGAATTGAATTCAATTTGGTATGACATTTATTATTGATTGTACTATGCAAACACCTGTTCGTATTGTACGAAACCTTTTGTCATAGGTCATATAGGCTGACTCCTTGGGACGAGATCCATGACTCTAATTATCTTGTATGAATTCTGATCATACTACATGATCAAACACATCTTTTTGACTAATCATCTGGCTGAAATATATATATGTGATCATCCCATATGATATCACAATCGTACAATACAATTTTCTTAGTTTCTATTTAAACAGCCAACCTCATTCAAATTTTTCACAGTACCCTTCAAATCTTCCCTTCTTGCATTCCAATCTTTGTAATGGCTGATAGAAAATGCAGTTGACAAACCCAAGGGGCTTCCTCCTCTCAAAAACCTACAGATGATCATTTTTTAATAACTTCTAAAAAAGCTACCTATATAAAATACAAAGAATCTAAGATCACACCTTCTAGCCTTCTTACTTTGCAGGCTCTTAGCTTCCCAGCAATGAATCTCTTCAACACTACTGCATTTTTAATTTTTAACCTTGCCATATCCCTTACTTTTAGAAATCCTTTATAAATTTCTCGCAAACCTTAGGATTAATGGGGATGCTACGATTATGTTTTCCTTTGTGTGCTGTTAGAATATAAAAAACACCAAGGAGGACATATGAATTCATCTTCAGCTAAACACCCAAGTAAATGTACCCCTTGTCATGGCCTCTAGATCTAATTTTGACTGGAGTGTTGTGAACCTTCTGCTAAGAAATGCTACCCTAAATTACCACCAATCTTTGGTTCATACCCTTAACCAAAATGCCAAGGTTATCCAAAACATTCTTAAAACTTCAACCTTTCCTAAAGCTGGAGACCAAATTAACATCACTCCCCTACTATCTATTGTCACCTTACTTTATAATATCAAACACCTAAATGGATGAAGCTCAAATGCTAATTGACTATATCTAAAACCTCACACCCATTTGACACCCAGCCACTAGGAGAAAGCAAAACATCACCCTAGGATATGTGATTAGATATATCCTGAATAAAAAGTACAACATCATATATCCTGCTCCTCCTGATCACACTCCAATCTTCTTTTCAGATGCCTCCTTCCGGATGCTATATCATAGGGATCAGGAGCCTGAAGATCCTCTCTTTGATGAAGATAGAGAAGCTGCCCCTGCATCTAATCATGCACCTGCACCACCTCCTCACCACTACCCATATGAGAAGTTGATTTTGAGATTTGATAGACTAGAGACTCATGTGGTTCAACAGCAAATACAACATGATAATGATATGACTTGGCTCAAGGAGCAGTTTGGAAACATCCAGCAACAATTTACCAACATTCAGCAGCAGTACGATAGTCTTAGTCATTTCTTCCAACAACCTCCATAGTCACCTTCTGATCAGGATCCACCTCTGTATTAGTTTTTTTATATATACTTTTCTTTTTATGTATCTATTTTTCTTTTGTGGTTTGTTGTTTTGTGTGTGTATTGCACTTTTCTTTCTAGCTCTTTTTATGTTATCATATTAAATTAAAACAAAAACTTTTTAGTTAGCTTGTGTTGTTTCTTCTCTTTTAAGTGGTACTTTTTCTTTATAGTTGGTTTTGTGTTCTTAGATCTCATTTATGTGCTCTTCACTTGAGAAATTGGCAATAAAAAAAATGTATTTCTGTTGATCATAATATATGATTGAACTCGTACTGTATGGTTTAACTCATATAGTGACTTGGATCATATTATACGAATGAACTCTCTTAAAGGCTCTTTACTGTTTGTAAATAAACATACTTCTATTCTGACTTAAAAGTTTAATAAGTAATTAGTGTCATTATTAACACTCGAGGTATAAATAAATTTTAAGAATTTTTCATATCCCGTCTTATTTCCATTACATGATAATTTCTTGTGTGAACTTGAAATCTAAATCGAATTGGAGTTGAGTTGGTTGAAATTAAAACACTTTCATTCTACTGCATTTTTTTATATCATGAGTATTTTCTAAATTTTGATAAATGAGATTCATTATTTTTTTATAAATCATATTATTTATTCCTATTAGAAATACTGAATTTTCTTTGTAGATTATTTCTCCCTATATAAGAGAGTGAGTTACTCCTCTCTTCTATTTGGAAGATAATCTTTACAACTAAAATTCTTAAAGATTTAGAAAAGAAGTAATTTGCAAACAAAAACAAAAGAGGCACCAAATGAGCCCAAAATCAAAAGATACATTATGACGCAAAAAATAAAAAGACGTACTAAGTATGTCAAAAATAAAAAATGTGCAATGTATATCAAAAGCTGATAAAAGATACAAAAAATGAGCCCAACTTAAATTAGCTTCTCTTTCTAGTAAATCTTTAAATCTTAGAAAATTTATGTGTTTCAGAATATGGTGTATACTTGATCGTGGAAAATCTTGGTTCTTCATTATCACTTTTATAGTAATATTCTATTCGATATATTTCATGTTAGCATTCTAAAAAGGTTAAGTTTCCCTATCTAATTGTAATTGTTGAATTAGATTTTTATTTAAATAAAGGACTTTAGCATGTGAAGATGTTAAGCTAGATGTGCAAACTCTAGAATCTAAATCCCATTATTGCAATAAAGTCAACATTTATCTTATTTGTCATTTCTGACTATAATAGTAAGGTTATTACATTTTGAAAAAAGGTTGTTACATTTTGAAAAATGCCAATGAGAAATCTAATTATTGTTATAGTTATTTCCTTACCTAAGTTGTCTGTCATTTTGAGTATGTTTGTGTTGTGTCTTTGGTGTTTATGTTGTTTATTTTATTTTTTGTACCATTTTCTCTCTTTTTGAGATTTCTAAAGGGGGGGGGGGGGGGGGGGGGGGGGTAGTATTTTATTGTTTGTTGTTGTTATTGGAGTTTTATTTTTTTATTTATTAGTGTTGTCTGCATGTTTTCAAAAATAAATAAATTAAGATAAAGTTTTTACACTCCCTTTTCTTATAGTTGGTTATCATCAAGGAAGAGTTTTGAGGAAAACAATTTTTTAAAAAAAATATAAAAACAATAATATTTGTCATTATAAAAAAGAAGGAGATTATTGCAAATCGTATTCAAGCACTATAATTTTGATAATAACAAATATTATGGTGTTTGTTATTGCTTTCTCTTGTTTATATGATATTTTATTTTGTGTTTGTGCATACTAACATTTCAGAAAACCAATCCATCATTTACTTACAATTCTAATCAGCTCAATACATGATAGACTAGAGTTATAGTCGATTTTCATTTTATTCTAATTTTTTTTCTTTTCTTTGGTCATATTATGTAATTGGGTAGATAACATTACTAAGTAACCTAGCACACACATAGGGGGACAGATAAAAATATTTTTGAGAGAGTTATTTTTTAAGTAATTCGTATTATACAAAGTATTTCATAATGTAGATTATAATTCATACTGTATGAACTGTTGCGCTCTCTCGAAACCTAGCCATCAAAGGTTAAGGAAAATATTAATTATATATTGATCGTACAGTATGATTTGAATTGTATTGTATGCCCTAATTAAAATTTTTTTAATTAGTCCCTTGATATCAGACAATCAAATCATTGATAATTATTATGATTGATCGTACTATACAAAATAGTTCATAATGTATGATTACTCGTGTACAAAATTGGTTGTCACTTGGATCGTATAAGATAAAATCCTTAATTTTTGTACTGATCATACTTTATGATGTTTGATCGTATTGTATGTTGTATTATAAAATTTGAATAGTTTGTTGAACGATCCTGCTAGACAAGTCTAAATTGAACTGATCGTAACGTACGATACATGTATCATATTGTACGAATAGAAGTTAGATGGCTTGAAATTTAGGGTGTTTCAAGCCCACTATTTAATGGTTTCAAATATTCTTTTGAGACATATTTTGCTACTTAGTCTTCTTAAGAGAGCGATTGAGGGAGAGAAGAAGGAGAGGTTGGTGAGAGAAGATAGTGAGATTTTGAGAGGGAGAAATTATGAGGGGATTCACAAGGTTGCTCCAAGCAAGAATCTTGCCTAGTACCTATAAGCATCTACCTAGAATCTCTGTGGCTTTGGAGAAGAAATTCTTCAACAAATATTATGGTTCTCTGACCGTTGCCTAGAGTTGAGGTTCTCTGCCTATAAAAGAGTCATAATTATCTATTGCACGGGGAGATAAAATAGCATTTGTATAAGCTTTTTTGCTATAGAAGTAAAATGAGAGTCACTATTGTTTAGTACAATACTTGAAGAGGGAGTCTCTAAAGAGTGGACATAGGTCAAGTTGACCGAACCACAATAAATTCTATTGTGCATTTTGATTATTTTTTGCACTTTATTTTTTGTATTTATTTTTGTGATAACTGCGTGGGTAAAAACTCTAATTTATTATTTTATTGTGAATGTAATTTTCTTCCATATCAAGTTATAAAGAGACATTCTTTTTGTTAAAAAAAGTGTTTAAAAACATACAATTTACCCCCCCCCCCCCCCCCCCCTCTTCTTGGTTAGTCTCAGGACTAGTTCTTTGTAAAAAATATCATCACAAACATTTAATTACCTCTTCGCATGATATTTTTTCCTTTATGGATGGCTCATCCAGTTATAATTAAATCAGGATGGCTCTAGAAGATGAGAGAAACACTATATTTAGGACCTCTATAAAAATCTTTTGTTATAAGATGATACCCTTTGGCTTTAAGAATGCTCGTGAAATCTACCCGTAGGCCATGACCCAAATCTTTGATGAACTAATCCACAATCAAGTCAAGTGCTATATTGAAAATTTGGTTGTCAATAATAAGGTCAAATAGGCCCATCTTTATGACTTAAGAGTCATTTTTAAGCGATTACATCATTACAACCTCAAAATGAATTTTCTAAAGTGTGCATTCGGTTTTACTTCAGGGAAATTCTTATGATTTGTAGTGAGGCACCATGGAATTGAGATTGATTCTGCTAAAATTGACGTCATCTTAAATATGTCACCTCCTCAAATCTTTACCCAATTAAGGTCCCTCTAAGGCAGGCTAATGTATATGATAAGATTCATTTCCAATTTATTCAGAAGATGTCAAACCTTCTCTTTCCTAGCTAAGAATGATGGAAAGTTCATTTGAGATGAGTAATGTCAAAATATTATTGACAATATCAAATAAATATCTTACCAATCCACCAATCATAGAAGCCCCTTTTCTAGGAAAACCACTTTTTCTTTATACGGTTTCCCTCGATGAATCGCTTGGCGCTCTCCTAGCTCAAGTCAACGGCGAGGGGAAATAGAATGCTCTCTATCACTTGAGCCGAAGGCTTCTTCCTATGGAAATTTGGTACCCTTCAATCGAGAAGTATTTCCTAGCTTAGTTTTTACATTCTAAAAACTACAACATTACATGCTTTCTCATCAAGTGAGCTTAATTTCTAGAGTCAATCCCTTACAATATCTTATGACCCATCCTATAATTTAAGGACATTTAGCAAGGTGATCTATGATATTTCTCTAATTTGAATTCACTTTATTTCCCTGCGTGTTGTGAAAGGTCAGGCCATTACCAACTTCTTTGCAGCACACCCATTGCTGGTGGATTCCCCTTTTAGTGATGATTTACCTAACGAGCAAATCATGAGTCTTAAGGAATTCAACAAAAAAGTCTGGGAACTATATTTTGATGATACAGCATCCTATTAAAGGGGCAAAACCCAAAAATTTATAATCCCTAAAAAAGTCAAAATTGGCCTAATTTTCATAACACTATATAAGGGAATGATACATTTTTCCTACCATTTATCATAGTCTTGCACAAATAACAAGGTTAAGTATGAAGCTTTAATAACTGACCTAAAACTTACAATTTTGATGGATATTTAAAAAATTAAATTTTTTTATAATTCTCAACTAGTAATCAACCACATTGTAGGAACCTATGAGATTTTGAATCCTAAACTCCTCAAGTACCACTAATACACCAGTCACCTCCTCGACCAAATCCCTATCATAACTTTGTATATGGTTCCCCATAAAAGTAATTCTATGGTGAATTCCCTAACTAAGCTTATAAAGGAATTCATATGTCTAGAAGAAGACTCCATTCATATATAGATTCATGGTCTTCAAGTTTTATCTCCCATGGATTTGGAACACATCAACAAGAAATCTTTATAGATCCTTTTTGTCTCTTCAATAACTGACAAAGAAGGTGACTGTGAAAACCTTTAATTGACTACCTTCAAGAAGGCAAACTTCACCAGGATAAATCCATTGCCAACCAGATTATAAAATATGTCATATTATATGCGCTAGTCAACAATATGTTGTACTTCTGATTGTTTGATCAGATGTGGCTATGTTATTTAGAAAAACATAAGGCCCTGAAGATCGTTAATGAGGTCCATTTTGAACTATGCGGTGCTCATCAATCGGGTTCAAAATTGAAGTTGAAAAACAAGAGACTTGGATACTACTGGCCTACAATGATTTATGATTGTATGAATGTTGCAAAACGTTGTCATCAGTGCTAGGTCTATGGTGTAGTTTTACATCATGCACCTAATATGTTGCATCCTATGATAACTTTATGGCCCTTCAAAATTTAGGGTATGGATGTTATCAGACCAATTGACTCTCTTTCTTTAAAGGATCATCGCTTCATATTAGATGCGACTGACTACTTTTAAAAGTTGGTAGTAGATTTCCTACAAAATGTAACATCACACCATGTTTTGATTTTTTTTTTGTAACCATATCATATATCTATTTGATATACCCGCATAATCATATCCAATAATGGGTATGCTTTCATGTCTAATAATAATAATAATTTTGTCAGGCATCATAGTATTGACTGGAGATACTCAACAATATATTACCCATGGACTAATGAGTTGGCTAAGGCCTTTAACAAGACTCTAGTGCATATCATCAGAAAGACCCTTGATTATATTAGACCACTTATAGGACCCCAAATCAATCTACTCCTTTTACACTAGTGTAATGGGTCTGAGGTCGTACTCCCTCTAGAAGTGTAGATTCCCTCATTTAGAGTTGTAGTCCATAATCATACAATTAAATAAAATGAAAAACTCCAGCTAGAAGAACTCGAATGCCAAGAAGAGTATTGTTCATCCCTAACTCAGTAGAGTCTAGAGTTACATAAAGCCTTAATGGTTCAAGCTCATAATAAGTTTGTGCAGACTAGAACCTTCTAAGTAGGAGACTGAAAGTGCTCAGATGACACTAGAAAGTACTCTGAAAGTTCGTTAGGGATGTTAAGCCCTATGGAATTAGCCCAAGGCTAATAATGAGATAGAGAGGTGAATCAGTATTTAAAATAAACACAATCTTAAATCCAAAAACAAGATTCACCACAATCAAAACCAACGATGCGGAAATTAAATGCGGAAGAAAATAATAAGAAAGAACACACCGGATTTATACTGGTTCGGTCAAACCTTGAATACATCCACTCCTTGGAGGCACCCTCCAAGTATTGCACTAAAACAAGTGTCTCTCCTTTAGCCCCCACAGCTAGGCGGAGAAGCCCTTATAAAATCACTTCCACCTTCCCTGGTGCGGCGGAGTCGCCGGGTCCTTGGACACCAAAGAGATCTTCTTCTTTGGTGAACTTCCCTCGAGACCTGCCTTGAATCCGACGGTATTAAGAAGCAAGCCTGCCGGAGCAACGGTGTGGAATCCCCCTCCACAATCCCTTGAGTCCCCCCTCACAGGATCTTCTCCCTCTCTCAGACTTCACCCGTTCCTCACTCCCTTTCAAACTTTCTCTTCAAGTTTCCCCTATAAGAACGAAGCTACAATGGATTCCAAAGACACTTACAAAGTGTCATGTCATAGCTTAAATAGAATAGCTAAAAATTAGCTCATTAATGCAAGTTGCCGACTTTATCGTCCAGGACGATAGACATATCATCTTGGCCGATTAGTTCAAATATGAAGAAAATCCTCCTGAATATCGCCCTGAAATGAAGCTGGATGATGTCTAATCATCCTGGATGATCTTGCGATCGGCTCGGACAAAATCACCATTAATTGCTTTCCAAAATTGTCAGAGAAATTTTGGAAAAATTGTCCTTGATCGTCCTGGCTGATATTTTATAGTCCAGGCTAATCCACCAGGCCGATATCCAAAAATAAGAATTTCCTAAGTAGATCTGGCGGCAGATTCTTTCTGAATTGAGCATATCATCCTGGATGATACAAAATCATCCAGGACGATGTGTTTTGCATAATGACGGCTACTTTAATGAGGATGCCCTAATTAGGGTTTCTGCTTTTGAACAGTTCGTCCTGACTGATATAAATATCGTCCAGGACGATATTACCAAAAATAGTAAACTCTAGGGAACAGTTAGAAACTCTTATACGTTACAAAATATTAGGAGCCACAATAAATACAATAGACTCAAGAAAGGAAAAAAGGTACAAACTGACTCAGACCTAATCTACCCAATCTTGAGCTGGTTCCAAATTGCAGTCTGATCGTGTGGACCTAAAATGTCAGTACGTAAGGTAGTCGTAGAGAAATAATAATATTTGTTATTATCAAAATCATAAACCATAGATCCGCAATAGACTTGGTCTTGATTCTTTGGAGGTCTATCTTAGCTCATCGAAAGAGTAGTGGGAAGTTTGAACCAACATGGTAAGGAACCTTCATCATAGAAATAATATACGAAGGGGGCTTATATCAGCTAGTGGATTATAAAGTAAATCACCCCATGTTACCTATCAACGGTTATTTCCTTAAGAAATACTATGCTTGATATATCTCATATATTTAATTAATGAAAATTTTTGATGTCATGAATTAACTTTGGTCAATTCTATTCTTAATATCAAAATAATTTTTAAAAAGTAAAAATTCGTCAAACAATAATTTCTTGTTCACTTTTTCTTAAGGATAGGTGTTGCATTCCCTTAAGCTTTGATCCTCTGTGTTGGGCATATTTTAAACCATCCACACGATCATTCAACCTCAATCAACTGTGATGGGCATATCTCGACCCCGTCACACGATCATTCAACCTCAATCCTCTGTGTTGGGCATATTTTGACCCCACCACATGATCATTTAACCTCGATCCTCTGTGTTGGGCATATTTCTACCCCACCACATGATCATTCAATCTTAATCCTCTGTGTTGGGTATATTTTGACCCCATCATATGATAATTCAACCTCGATCCTCTATATTGGACATATTTCGACCCCACCACACAATCATTCAACATCGATCCTCTATAATGGACATATCTTGACCCCATCATATAATCATTCAACCTCAATCCTCTATGTTGGGCATATTTTAACCCCACCACATGGTCTCTACCCCTAGAAATTGAATTGATTTCTAAAGGATAAAAAACCTTTAAATATTTATGACATATGCCACTTGAATTGACATTCAATTGAATTTAACCTTGGGACTCTTTCCAAACCTTCTAACCATACCCATGGCCCTTTTATGACTTCTTAACAAGTAACCTACACTTTGTCGGACCAAGTTTGACCCAGAGTTGACCAAGGGTCAAAATGATCAAAATGTCCTTTAAGGAGATTTTTTGTCTTTTCCCTAAAACTCAATATAGTGCAGCCTTAACAACCTTCGAACCTATCTCAATGGATCCTAAAGATCATGAGGAACACATTGCACCCAAACCCACTATTTGGTTTGACTTGGTTCACCAAGTCAGCCATAGTTGACAAGAGTGCCCCTTAAGGGTTTAAACACCCATTTCTAACCAAATGAGCTCCCATTAACTTGGGACCACTTCCTTTGAATTTATATGATCAATTTGAACTTAATGAATCCAACCCTTGACCTAGGTCAACATAGTTGACCAAGTCAACCAAGTCGACCAAACTGCCAATACACTCCTACCTAATTAAAACCTTTAAACAAGTCCTTAATTACCAAGCCTACCTAAACCCATGGGATGAACTCTTAGATTACTAAGAGACCCCTCCTGAGGGCCCATGCTTTGGGCCACTTGGTTTAGCAATTTTGTATGACCCAATTGCCCAAAGAGAGGACCCCTATAAGTCAAGTCTTAACCTTAGCCAAATTGGATCAAACCAATGGTGGAATTTGGCCCCCCTTGACCAAATACACCTACCCTAGATGACCCAATCCTTAGGTCAACTTGGTTTTGGAATTAGGCTAACCCGAAGTGGTCAAAACAAATATACTTTGAGCCATTTCTCAACCTAAGCCCCATCAAGCCAAACCAGCTCATTAGGTGGCCCTAGGTCCAACACACCTATCCTAGTCAGCCCCACTCTTGGGTTGACTTGGGTCAACCTCTAGGGTAGCTTAAAGTTGCCAAAACCACTTTGACCAAAGCCATCTTCCTCCATATACTAGGCCAAACCTAATTAACACTTTTAGGTGCCTCTTAACCTAATACATCTTCACTATCAATTCCATGACCTGTCCTGACCAGGGACTTACCCAAATGGACCCAACCCTGCCAAGAATATTATCAACCTGAGTCATATTATGGAATTTGGCCACCCCATAACTAATTAAATTCATGGTTAGGTTCACCATGACCCAACCTACCTCCCCCATCAATCTCAAGTCTTGACTCAACCTAGGTTAAACCTAAGTTAACCCAAACCATATAGGTTTGGGTCAACCCAAGTTTTTCAATTAATCTAAGCTTCCTCATGCCTAATTAACTCTTAAGTCGAACTCATCGAACCTCCAGTCATCTTTCCACCTCATCTCAACCCAACCTCTAGCTGGAGGCAATCGAAACAAATAAAAATCCAGCCCTGATTCCCCCCTTGGCTCGGCCTGAGCTCACGAGGCTCTGCGATGTTACCCCCTTCCACCTGGAATCCATCCATCCATCCACTAGTGCCATCAGAGCTATCCAAGGCCACTAGAAATGCTTGAGTAGGGCTCCCTCACCCAGACATCTCCATTCCATTCCAATGTTTTGAAATCATTCTCTAAAGATCCCTAAGTCTTCCTCCTTCAATCCCTAGCTTCCCAGCCTCTTTCGGCCATCTATTCGAGTAAACTCTTGCAAAAAATCTCTACCCTTCACTCAAAATTATACTTCCATTGATTCTACAGTCAAGATGTTAGAAGGAGAAGTCCTTTATTTCATCTTCTCAAGCTTCTTGATACAAAAACCCATTCATTGGGGTTTTCTACACTGCGATATTTCAATCCCGAGCTCTCTATATAAGTAGTGACCAGTCAAGCATTAAGAGAAATTCTAATCCAATAGATTTCTACTGTTGGATTAGAAGTGCTCACTGTCCTGATCCTTCCTATAAAATTATATGTGAGTTTATTGGTGGGATCTATCAGATCATGCCAGAGAATATAAACAGTTTCGGGTTTGTGCGTGAAGTTGAAGACGTAATCCTAATAGGTGATTTTAATCAACAGTTCGGATTAAAGTTTGTAGTTCCAGAACCTATTTGATCATGGTAGCTTGATCAACAATCCAACAGCTATAATCAATTTCACATTTATATAGTTAGTCACAATGATTGGATGGCCAATCAGATGATTCATGCATGTAAAGCACCGGCTGACTGATAGTCCAGATTTAACTTCATGGAAAATTGCTTAAAACTTAAAAAAATCATGTCTCCCAATCCACTTGACCAATTTAGGTATTCATATACTCATTGGAAAGATCTCATATAGATCTTTAAAAGCCTTATGGTATCACGCTATGGTTTTGCATGCAACTTAGTGAATTGTAATAACTATCCTTGGGATATTTTAGGCATTTCTCTTAGGATTGAACTCCCCATAACTTGAGACTATGGAAGATTGAATTAGGGCATGTCATTATGTCCAAATTTTATCCACGTTATTTGAATTATTTAAAGGCACAATCTAGCCAATTTAAGATCAAGGGTCATTATTTAGCCTTTATTTCAGATTGTTCTAATAACCTTTCCAATGAGATTTGGGATCTGAGCTTGGGTATCTTAATTATGATTAGTCTATGGAGTTTAGAACCACTGATTTTATCCCCTTCCAAACCTAGGAGAGTGATTTAGAAATTTTCTAAGGTAACCTAGTGGTTACCGTTAGTGGTTTGGTTAACCACCTTAGGGGATTCAATTTTTTCCCAAATTTAGTGGTCTTGGGCCTTGAGTTCATGTAAACCAATGGCCTAAGTTTCACTAGAATGGGATCCCATTTAGTCCACCAACTAGGGAACCCAAAATCACTCCTTAGATTTGACCTAGAACATTAATTAATTCATAATTAATTCATGTTTAATCCTAAAAATCCATATAAGGTCTTTACTTGATCATAATTGAATCTTTAATTCAAGAAAATTAAAATCCTTTTGATCATACCTCCAATTTAACTTTAATTTAATTTCTAAAGAAAATTGATAATTAATTAGATTAATTAATTAAAATATTTAAAAATTCCAAAAAAAAGTCTGTAAATACTTAGAAATATCTCGTTAGGTCATTTCTAACTTTTGGAGGTGATTCCAAGAGGTTTGGGACTGATTTGGATCAAAATCTTAAAATCCTCTTAATTAGGAATTTTAGAAAATCAAAAAATACCCTAACTTTGAAAAATCATAAATAATTCTAGAAAAATCATATTTATTCAAACTAAAATCCATTCAACTCTAATTAAAATTGAATTTTTTTTAAATATTAAACTTCTAAAATTAAGTCAAAGTCAAAAAGTCAACTCCCTGGTCAATTGTAATTCAAAACTATGTTAAAACTTTAAAAAATCATAACTTAATGTAAAAATTTCCAAACTGAGCAAACTCAAAGCCTAATTTCTAGTCATAAGGTCTAATAGTTAATAAAAATACTAACAATTTTAAAATCACCTTAATTCTAAAAGTTAACTTTTGGCTCTTAATTAATGTTATTAAATAATTCAATAAATTCTAAAAATTAAATAATTATCCTAAAATTACAAAAAAAAATTTAATTTAATCATTAAAACCAGTAATCAATCAATTAGATTAAAATTCATCAACCTCTAATTCTCAACTAATTAAATTAATTTAATCGATCTTGATTACTACTAGATAACCTGAACCTATGATGCTATTATATTAGCCCCAAAGAATGTGAAATAAATCTCACAGCTCCGATGAGCAATAAATGTAGTAACCATTTAAAATTAAAATATATTTAAATTAAGCTTTAACATACTAATATTTATACTCAAACATAGAATTTCCCCTTTGACCTTTAATAAACATAAACACTAGATAACTTTAATAGATTTTCGAGCTTAGGATCTACCTTAGCCACACAGCCCTTTTGCACATGCATTAGATAGTTTTCTAGATCAACCAACTCTAGTCTAGACTAGGCCTATCTTTACCTTTTACTGTTGTGTGTCGGGTTTTTCAAGTTTTCATTGCATGCTATGATTGAGAATTGATTGATGTGAGTTTTTACTTACTTTAACAGTAATATATGAATTGATGTAATGGACGGTAGTTTACCCTTAGGTTATAACCAATCTAGTTGCCCAAATATTTTTATACAGATGGCCATTCTCTTGTAGGGAGATAAAAGGGGGCTAAATTAATAATGATTTAAACTAATAAATTTTTTTTCAGGTGCTTCTACCGCTTAGCACCCAAATAAATAAGAGGAAGGCCAAGTGTGATTTAGTTTATAATTTATTGCACATATATAAATTTCTTGAGATGTGTTTTATTTTTAAATGCTAAGGATAACCCTACATGAGAGTCTAGATATTTCATGTTAAAATTAATATAATTTGCTTAAAGTTAAGAGTTATGAAAGTTAGACATTTAAGTCAGGATACTCAGATCCAAACTTGGATTTCAATGAGGAAAGGACATCCCTCAAAGGAGGGTCCTTTTTCATTTGGAAGCCCAAATTTGGATCATTTTAGTATCCAAAGTGAAAATAATAACCTCCCCTTCAGGGGAAAAGTTTTTTTTTTTCATTTTGGTATCCATATACGACAATTCAAGGAGCCCAAAAAAGAGGAGGATGAGAAGTTGAAGACAAAGAGTATCCCACTCAAAGTCAACTTGCGTCTTTCCTAGGATTAAAATCTAATTTGTTGTTAGTGGTGCCCGACCACTTTTAATTTAAGTAAATTATGGGTTGTAATAAAGGGGTAATTTTCTAATGAACATTACTCTATGGAATTAATTTTGATTGATTCAAGTGTCTGATTTATCTGAATTGCGATTAGGGTTACTTGTTTTTCTTAGTTTTTTTACGACTACTTGTCATTTTTATTTTAGCCTGGATATGCTAAAAATATATTCTACTTAAATCAAATTTTTTGGCTAATATAGAAACTCTAATAATCAATGAAGTAAGCCCAGTACCGCCGGGCTTCAATATAAGCATATTATTAAATTTTTCCTCCTTGTTAGGCACCTCCCCGCTTGCAGGTTCTGGCAGACCACTTGGCCTTTGAGGGTGAAGATCTATTAAGGGGATGTTTTGCAATCTCTAGAGAAAAATAATTTTTAAGCCTTTTTAAAATTATTACATATACAATTTATACATTTAATTGAGCCGATCAACAAGCATTATGTTAGAAACAAATTTAAAAGTGTCCAAAATTTAATTGCACTTTTTCAAGCATTCCCATCCAACATAAGTGAAGGGACCAATTAGGATTCTATCTAGACATCAGTCTTAATTCTCAAAAACATTAATAATAAAGTCTCTACCACTATTTCATAAAAATGATCAAACTCATGGACTTTAATCAACTATTTAGTTAGCTGGCTCACCAATCCAAGTCTGGATAAGTCCAGGTTTTGCACTACATTAGCTAAGATCGGGCTAATATAGTCTAGTACCCTATTTGGATTTAAGATTCGAGGCACATTTTAAATCCTAAGACTCTAACCACTGGGAATATGATCCCAAATTTTTAATAAATTATTCAACTTAAATTGAAAATTTTCTCAATCTAAAACTTAAAACCCTACACTTAGCTTAGGCTGGGGCCCTTCTGAATTGTTTTAAAATCCCAATGTCTCCTACCCCTCCTCTATTGATTCCTAAAATAAGTGTTCAAATTTGATCCAATCCCAGTTAAACTCCAAATTCACCTTCTTTGATATCACTTCTAGAAAAATTTTAAACATAATTTCTATCATTATTTTAATAAAGAGTATTTGTAGGAGACTATGGTTTCCTATGATGTAACTAACTATGAGAGCTTACACTAGTAGGAGATTTAGAACTCACATCCACTTTTTCAAAAAAAAATTAATTTTTAAAACTCAATTAGTCTTCATTGGGAAAATTAAGATCAACAATGATCATTATCATCATGTTCAGATGATCGACAATAAGTGATATCTTCTTCCCTCGGGGAGACATATCATTTATCATAGTATTTTTGGAATATAAAATAATGATGTTTTCATCGAGGTTATAATAATTAAATATAGGTATAACCTCATTTTAACCATTCGATGTCATATGTAATTCTTTCTTGGATTTGTTTATTACAATCGGGGTGAGATTTTTAGCTTTATTATCTGAACCCACTAAGGAATGATATCTTCATCTTCTGAGGTGATAACATGTTTAATTTTGAAATTAAAATTCTAACTTAAAATTCCTAAAGAAAACTAATCTTTTTTCAAACTCTTTACAACCCAAACACTGCTCTAAGTCAATAAACAAATCTTGAAAATTTAAGGATTTCACAATCTACCCTCAAGAAAAATGTCATCCTCGATATTCCCAAAATAAAATGAGTCAGAATAAACTTGGATACAACTGTCTCATCTTAAATTCATTCTCCTAAGTAGCCTCTCTAGCAGTTTTATGCTTTCACTGCACTATAACCATAAGAATATATTTGCTCATCAATTTCCATACATTAATGATTCTTTTTGGTTCTTCTCTATATTGTAGATTCAGACGAACCTCATTATCACCAGATAATCTCTTCCTAGAATCAAATACCCACTTTATCAAAAAAGATACATAAAACAAAATGTGTATATTGAACATATGATCAAGTATCAATAACCTGTAAGCAGAACTACCAATCCGCTCAATGATCTTAAAAAGTCTAATGTATCTTTGATTAAGTTTGCTTATTCTCTCAAATCTATTGACACCCTTCATAGGGTTGACTTTGACATTAACCTAGTCGCCAATATAAAACTCTACCAACTTGTGTTTCTGATTTTAGTACTTGTTTTGTTTATCCTATACAGATTTTAACCTTTCTATAATAAAAAAATTAATGTAGTTTCATCTATAAAGGCTGAACTTATCACCTATCTATCTCCCACCTATATCAAAGTTAAAGGAGTTCTATTTTTTCTATCATATAGAACTTTGTAAGGAGCTTACCTATGTTGAATTGATAACTATTATTATATGCAAACTCTATCAATGGGTTATTATCCTCCCAACTATCCTCAAAATTCAAAACACATAGTCTCAAAAGATCCTCCGGTATCTAAATAGTCCTTTTAATCTATCCTTCTTCCTCTAGATGAAAAGTCATAATGAAGTACAACTTCGTGCCCAATCTCTACTGAATTAACTCTTCATAATCTAGAGGTAAGCCTGCCATCCTGATTAGATACAATCACCTTAGGCACACCATGCTACCTGATAATATCTTTGACATAGATAAATGCTAACCTTTCCACCGAATTTGTCTGTCGAATTAGAATAAAATGGGTAGATTTTGTCAGATGATCTATAATAACCCAAATAGTTTCATGCCCCTACCTCTATCTGGGAAAACTCGTAGGAAAATCCATCGTTACCTCTTCCCATTTATACTATGGAATATGTAATGACTGTTGAACATCTCCCGATTATTGATACTCAACCTTCAATAACTAATAAGCCTCACAGTTCGATATAAACTCTAATATGTCCTTCTTTAATCAGACCACCAAAATATACCCTTTAGATCTTCGTACATCTTGCTACTTCCTAGATGAATAATTTATTTAGAATAATGAGCTTCATGTAGAATCCCCTGCCTTAGATCTTAAAAAATAGGAATCCAAAGTCTATCGTTGTATAAAATAACACCATAATCAGAAAATCATAGTTTAAATTTCTTACTATGTCTAATCTGATCAATCAAATTCAGATATTTTGCATCTGAATTTTTAGTTTCATAAATTTTTTTCTTCTAAAGAAGGTTAAATGATCATCTGAGACACTATACTAGAATCTCAATCAGTAGAAGAAATCATCTCCAATTGTAATATCTCAATATCTCATTTCAAATACTCATCAGAAGTGAGTTGCATATATGATAATCTAAAAGGCTTACTACTCAAAGATTCTACCACCACATTAGCCTTATTAGGATGAAACTGAATAATCAGATCATAGGCCTTGATCAACTTAAGCAATTTCATCCACCTCAGATTTAAATTCTTCTAAGTGAATATATATTTAAGACTATGATGATTAGTGAAAATCTCACACCTGACACCGTACAAATAATGTCACCAAATCTTTAAAGCAAATACAATAACAGCTAGCTTTAGATCATGGGTCAGATAATTCCTTTCATGTGGCTTCATTTATCTTGAAGCATATATTATTACTCAACCATTCTGCATAAAAATACATCCTAAATTGCTCGATGAAGCATCATTGAATACATGAAATCCTTTTGTACTAAATGGAAGAGCCAAAACTAGAGCAAAAGTTAAACAATACTTTTATCTCTAAAAACTAGTCTCATATTATGGTGTCCAGATAGAAGCTACTGACTTATAAGTTAGTCTCATCAGAGGTACAAAAATTTGAGAAAACTCCTTCACAAACTTCCTCTAATATCCATCCACACCTAAGAAACTACTTATCTTAAACATAGAAGTAAGCCTTGACTAATCAGTGACTACTTAACTTTTTGGGGATCAATAGAGATATCATCATCATTCATCATGTGTCCCAATAAATAAATACTCCTCATCTAAAACTCATATTTAAAAAATTTTGCATATAACTAATGCTGCCTCAAAGTCTCCAAAATAACTCTCAAATATCTATCATGATCTTCCTTAGAAGTTGAATATACCAAAATGTCATCTATAAAAATAATCATAAACTAATCTAGATAATCTCTAAATACTCTGCTCACCAAATCCATAAAGATAGCTAGTGCATTAGTCACCCCAAATAGTATGACCAAAAACTTTTAGTGTCCATACCTAGTACTAAAAGTGTCTTCATCACATCAGCCTCTCTCATATTCACCTGATAGTAACCAGATAGTAAATCAATCTTTGAGAATATAGAAGATCCGATAAGCTGATCGAATATATCATTAATTTGTAGTAGTGGATATTTGTTCTTGATAGTGACTTTACTCAACTCTTTGTAATCTATATATATATATATATATATATATATATATATATATATATATATATATATATATATATATATATATATATATATATATATATATATATATATATATATATATATATATATATATATATATATATATATATATATATATATATATATATATATATATATATATATATATATATATATATATATGCATCGTGTCATCCTTTTCTTCATAAATAGAATAGGTGCTCCCCATGGAGACACACTGGGATAAAGAAATCCCTTGTCAACCAACTCTTAAAGCTGAACCTTTAACTCCTGAAGCTCCTTAGGTGTCATCCTATACAAAGCTTTAGATATCAGGGTCAAAACTAAAAATATATCAATAAAGAACTCTAAGTTTATGTCTAGAGGTAAAATGACTAACTCCTCAAGAAATACATCTAAAGAATCTTGAACTACCTGGATATCAAAAAGAAAACCAAATATATAATCTTATCCTAGACTGCCTTCTTCCACAATCTATCTACTTCCACCGTAGAGATCCAATAGGATAAAACACCTCTAACCCCCTGGAATATATAACTCTCATTACCCATAAATAATGCAACTTGTTTCTTTAATTAATCAATCTGAGCCCCATACTGACTCAACCAATTCATACCCAAAATAATATTATATGATAAAATACATAATAAAATAAAACTAGATTACCACTACTTATTATAATTATCAATATCACAAAAATAAAATTTACTAGATATCATACCATCTCTAGTTGATAAAATAATATAAAGAGAAAAGGGAAGTACAACTGAAGAGTAGTATTATAAATCAAAGAAATGCTCGAAAATAAAGGAATGAGTAGCTCCAAAATCAAATAAAACATGAAATAAATGCTCAAAAATATAAACCATACCTATCAGAATATTTGGAGCATCACGAGCCTCGTGTTGAATCAAATTATACACACGTGATTGAATTAGAGCTAGAGCAATAGAACTACTAGGCTCTCTCTAACCACTGTTAGATGACCTCCTTGCCACTAAACCCAAACCACTAGCTCTATCAGATGGACCCTTTGAAAAAGTACGGAGAGGAACTACCCTTGGTCTCCATACTAGTTTCATAAAGCTCTCAAATTTGGACTCAGAATGTCGATCAAATCCTACCTATGGACACTATGCTACCAGATGCCCTATTTCATTATATCTAAAGCATTATCTAATCATCCTGTAGTACTGACCAGAATGACATCAACCACAGCTCTGGAACACATGTACCCCACTAATAAAATTAGAATTTGCTATACTACCACTACTAGAGATTATTATAGATGCTAACTACCCACCTCTCTTGGAATCTCCAAGTATAAATATGCTCTTCTTCCTACAAAAGATACTACCAAAAGTCTCATCATTGAACCTTTCCTACTAGCATTGCATCACTCCTGAGTAGCCAAATAATCATTCTCTATCTGATGTGCTCTCTCTATAAGCTTAGAGAAATCAGAAATGTGAAATGGCACAAGAGCATATTTAAAACTATCATAAAGTCCTCCCAAAAACTAATAGTTCTTCTCTGTTAGTGTGTTAGCTAACTGTGGAGCATATTTAGCCAAAGCAGTGACCTCTTTCTTGTATTGAACTAGCCTCATAAAAGTCTCCAGCATTTATTATCATGTTGAAGGTGGTACAAACCAAGCTCTAAACACATCAGAGAACATCTCCCTAGTAATTAGATAGTTCAATCTACCTTTAAAATTATCCTCCATCTAGTCCATCCACCAACACTCTGCCTTGCCATCCAATAAAAAGACTGCTAATGATACCTTACCCTCAAAAGGATACAACATACCATTAAATATCTTTTTTAGCATCCTCAATCAATCTTCTACTGCTCTAGGCTTCACAGTACCCTCAAATATCATAAGCTTCAATCTAAGAAACATTTATAAATGTCTTTTTATCTCTTTAAATCTAACAACAGAAACCCTGCTCTTTGCCTCAGTCATCATTTAAGATATCAAAATAGCAAACAATGAAACTATATCTAAACCAACTATTAGAGCAGAGCTATATATAGGAACTGTCTGACTAGCACTCCATTCATCTGTCATATCTAAGTTTGGTGGATCCATGATCATACAGAATATGTAATTATACACATAAACATATGAAATAAAAAACTAAGCACCAAGATAGACATCAAAAATACCCCACTAGACTTACAAATCAATTTATATAAGTCCATTTTATAATTAAATTCCAAAAATATTTCTTTTGAACCACAAAAGTTTATCACAACTCAACCAGACCAAGATAGGTCATATTATGTTGAGCTATGATAGATAAATCCCAATGTCTAGTTTTGAAATTATTTTAAATTTTTTGCCCAATATTCATTGAAATACACTACAGACCATAGAGCTACTAAAATATCTAAATACTAAAAATAAACTCATCCACCAAGTTTCTTTTATTTCATCAAAATAAATATCTACATTATAATACATAGCTACATGGAAGAGCTATATAACTTAAAATTTAACTAACCCTAACTATATAGAAATTACAATAGCAAAATACTTATGATCTCAAATCTGATCCTGAACTGCTAGTTCACAATCCCCTTCCCCTTCCTAGGAACAATTATTACGTCCTCTGACCGAACGTAGAGCTACGTTCGGCCGCCAATAACATGTCGCCACGTGCTCTTAATCTTTATCGCGCGGCCTGACGACTTGACCCAGACCGGAACCCGGGAATGTTATGTTCGCGTATTGCGAGGTATTACTCGATATTTGCTCGGTATTGCTAGGTATTACTAAAAAATAATGAGAAATACCACTCTGTGAAGACCAATACCGAGTTGTAACGAGTTTTTCTAGAAAAACTCGATACAACTCGGTATTCCTCAGTATTGCTCGGTATTTGCTCAGTATTGCTAGGTATTGCTTGGCAATAATGAGAAATACCGCTTTGTGAAGATTAATACCAAGAAATACCAAGTTGTACTGAGTTTTTTAAAAAAATTCGATACAACTCGGTATTCCTCATTATTACTTGGTATTTGCTCGGTATTGATTATTGCCGAGCAAAATCGACCAATACCTAGCAATATCGAGCAATACCTAGCATCGAGAAATATCGAGTCATCCTGGGTCCGTTCCAGGTTGGAGTTGTCGGGGTGCGCGATAAATAATGAGAACGCGTGGCGCGATTCTACTGGCGGCCGAACGTAGAGCTATGTCCTGTGACCAGACCAAATAAAAGTTCCCTTCCTAGATCCTAAAAACTAGAAGCAAAATCATAGTTAGCTATAATAGCTTAGCAAACCGCATAAATAAATCTAAATTTTTAAATATTTTTTATCAAATATTTTGGTAAATATTTAAAAGTAGTTAAATATAGTTTAAATAGATTAATATACAGAGATATGAAATAAATGCATAAAATTTATTCCCTGATTTAAATAACAATACTAAATTATTTAATTAATTAAAATTCATATCACAAAGCAATTCATATCACATTTTCTAAACCCAGACTGAATCTCAAAAGATTCTAGCCCCTTATAACTCCCTTTTTGTTTGTACTTATAGCACCAGAATATATCATATATCAATATCTAAGATAAATCTTAAAGGATTCTAGTCCCTTAAAATCCCCAATAATTTCCTAACATTTACATAATCTTAGAGGATTCTAGCCTCTTATAGATCCCAATAAATATAATTTAGTTATATATATATAATCATCATAATATACCAGTTAAAGAGTAATTAAGCATGTATCAAAATTGCATAATATTGTATAATGGTAGACAATAAAAAATCCTACTAGGAAAAAATACATATTTTTAAAAAATTACAAAATTATCAGCAATTGTGTAAAATAATGTTTTAAGATTTTTATTATACTACACCACTATTTTTCTACATCCAGATAATTTTCTCTTTAATAAAAACACCATAAATTTCAAAACCATTGTAAAATTTTTTGAAAATATTCAAAATATGCATAATTTTAATCTCTATAACATATAAAAAATTATGCAATAAAAGTTGTACCTGTGTAAACTTATCCACATTTTTTGCTAATGATATAAAATTTAATCAAAAAAATTGCTAAACATTGCATATTTTTGAAAATTGAGATGAGCATAATATGATTTACCTCGAGATGAACAAGTTGCCCAACTAGACCGATGGAGAAAAATAGCTCGAAGTTGCTCAAAATCAAATTTTCTCCTTCTCTCTCCTCTTTTTTCTCCCTAAACTCTCTAAGTACTACTTTGTTTGATGAAAATGATTTATTAAAGGGAAAATATCATTAATAAAGCCAAGATACCTTTAGATAATTTTCTTCTTTAATTATTACTAAATAATATATAATACAAATATTATAATTAAATTTTATTAGAAAATTCATAGAAATTCTGTTAGGGACTTTAAAAATAATAGAAAATTTTTCATAAATTAGCTCATTTTATTTAAAAAATTATGGTGAAATTAGTTTGCAAAAATGGACACCTAACAGCCCCAAAAACTCACTTGCATCGGCATATATTAAATTCTTAAGAATTTTTAACAGTGCCCAAAACTATGAAAAATATAGGGTAATTAAAGTACAACATTATAAATGTTCTAGCAAAGATGATTTATGATTTGGATATATAATTACTCCTGAAATAATTATTAATTACTCTAGATCAACATTTTTTTTTTAATTTAAGGCTTTCAAAATACATGTATCACATATCTTATGATTTGGGTAGAAATTATAATAATTTTTAAAATTTAATGCTAATAAAAATCTAAGGATATTACCATATATGAGCTTCCAAGGGTAGGTTGTCAATGATTTTCTTGATGAAACATGAAAACTTTTGATGTCTATATTTGTTCTTTGAGTCTCACCACTTTACAAATGTTATTGTTTCTCTTATTGCTTGGACTAAGGGTACTCTAGGGTAAATTGTATAGGAATAACCCTAAATCCTTTGTAGTATACTATATCAGGGTGCTTAGGACTTATTACACTTATGAATCCACTCTTATTTATCTCTAAATTTCTATCCTTTGATGTCATACCTCCTTCAATGAGCTTTTCACCAACACTTATCTAGTTTTTTTTTTTTAAATAGAATTCTTACATGCTTGAAAATTTATAGCAATCGAGAAAAGATAGTTTATCACCTTAATATTATACGAAGATCTCATACACATATAGATAAGATAAGAGCAACTGATAGAAGATAAAAGATGTTTTAGATGAAAACTAAAACAAAGGAAAAAACCAAGGGTCTTGACAAAGTTGAAATGACTTCATTGTTATCTATCTTAGGTTACAAATGATACACTATTGCAATAAGTATTGATACAATATAATAAACATAAATTTTGAAAGATAGATTTTATGGTATAATTTGAAGAATTCTAAAGGTATTAAATTTATCTTCAATGGATTATTTATGATAGGTTAAACCATCCTTCTTTGAGGAGAGGAAATGGGAAAAAAAATTATATGGATCTTGGTGTTAACGTGGGGAGGTATAGTTGGTATTGCGGGTATGCATTAGCCTTATTAGTAATATCATGAGTCAAAGTTACTCATAACTGCAAGCAATGAACTCAATATGCATCAATGTTTATGTTAATGGCATACATCATCTTTATAGGTGATGACATGTATTGATGTTGTTGGTGATGGCTAACTGCAACTTTGGCATACATTGGTGTTTGTGTTGAAGGGATGCAACTACTTGATAAGTGATGGTTTGTTTGCATTGACATTAATGGTAATGACTGGCAATGAAGCTATCGGCATTAGCTTTGTGTTAATAGCCTGTATTGGCCATTTAAGTGAAGAAATACATTGATATTATTGGTGATTGTGAGTAGTAAAGTCAATGGCATCAATGTTTCTCTCGATGGCATAAATCAGTCATATATGAAATGGCGTATGTTGATATTACTGATGACGATAGGCACCGATCGATGTTTATGATGATAACGTGCATGGACTATATAAATGATGTCATGCGTCGACATTATTTGTGATGAAGTCTCTAAGAGATGGTAGATGGATGATAATAGTTAAATAGTGGTAGTCAAGAGATCATTGTTAGGCAATGATAGTTAAGAGATGGAAGTTGGGTGATGGTGGTCATAAAATAATGGTTGGGAAATTGGGAGATTGTAATTGAACAATAATGGTCAGGTAACAATGATCAATTGATGACGATTGGTAGTCATGATCATTGACATCAAACATTGGATAGATCTCTAGAGCTTCAAATCTTCAAGCTCTCTTCAATTTCAAGTCAAGATCTAATAACCATTCATGTGAAAAATGAGTGTCTATTTATGATTTTTTTCAAAATTTTAGTTTCTCCCTCACTCATGAGGGTTATATATATTTGGATTTTTTATGAGGAGCTACAAAGTTTTTTTTTAAAAAAAAATTTATTATTATTAATATATGTGAAAAATCCAAATATAAATAACCCTCATGAGTGAGGGAGAAACTAAAATTTATAACTATAGTTGACTATCTCCATTTGAATAAATTGAAGTCAAATTAATTAAGGTTTTCAATCCCTATGATGAAACACTATGCTTCTTATGAAAATGAGTTCATTATTTTTGTTTGGATGGATTGAGTCTGAAGTGAGAGAGATTCTCAATCCTACAATGGAGCTCTAATTTTAATTGAAAAATGAAGTCATTGTCTTCATTTGGATTGATTAGAACTATAGTAAGAAAATTTTTTATCAAATTTTAAGGCTTTCTATATTTTTATTTCAAAAAACGTTAATGATCCTAAAATTTTAGTATAACCGATGCAGGAGATAATGATTATTGCAGTAACACATCTTTGATGCAATGATGCGGAGATGATGACAAAAGAAGTTACCCAAAAATGCAATATATATATATATATATATATATATATATATATATATATATATATATATATATATATATATATATATATATATATATATATATATATATATCATATATATATATATATATATATATATATATATATATATATATATATATATATATTCATTCATTAATTTCTTTATTTTTATATTATTATACTACTGGTTTTTCCTCTTTTCTCAGGGTGTTAATCCATTTTTTTATAGAATATCCAAATAAATTTTATTAAAAAAACTCTTACGGAGAATATTAATTTTTGTATAGCCTAATGTTAAAATTACAAATTTTTTTTTCCTTCAATAAATTTCTAGATTGCAAAGATTGTAAAGATATCGTGAGTAAAAATTTATGTATCTAATATCGATTATTAGTTTTAGACTTTAGGATGAAGGGATGGAAAATAAAAAATAAAGTAAAAAAGATATTTTATAATTAGATCTGGGTATTTAAAGAATAATAATAAAAATATTTTTAAGAGTAAGATTTAGATGTTAAGATTTTGTCTGTGCATGAGGATACTAATGTTATGTGGAAAAACATTGCTAGTGATATTAAGAATATTGCAAAATATGTGCTTAGAATATCAAAGGTAAAAGTTTCTAATAGTAAAAATAATTGGTGGTGGAATCTAAATGTTCAAGAAAATATAAAAAATAAGAAGATTTATTATAAAAATTGATTTAAAAGTAAAAAATTTTGATAACTTAAAAAGATATAAAGAGGCACCTAAGAAGTCTAAGAAAGCAATATGAGATACAAGTATCTTAGCTTTTAATGATTTATATAATATATTAGATACTAATAAAAGAGAAAGATATATATATATATATATATATAAGTTAATCAAACAAGGAGATAGGAGTAGTAAGGATTTTACTCAAGTGAAGTGTATTAAGGATGAAGATAAAAAAAAACTTTTCTTAGAAGATAATATTTAACAAAAGTGGATGAGATATTTTGTTAAACTTTTAATGAAGAATATGAAAATACAATTGACTTTAATGACCTTAGTACCCTAAATGAAAATAAATATTTAATTATATTTTTATTGACGTATTAGTAAAACCAAAGTTAGAGATGCCTTAAAGAAAATGAAGTGTGGATAAGCTGTTGGACCTGATGATATTTAAGTAGAGGTGTGGAAATGCTTAGGAGATGAAGGAATTTTTTGGCTTACTAAACTTTTTAATACTATTTTGAAGACTAAAAAGATGTCAAATGAGTGGAGAATGAGTGTGTTAATTTTTATTTTTAAGAATAAATGTAATCCATAAGATTGTACAAATTATAGAGGAATTAAGTTAATGTGTAAAACTTTAAAACATTGGGAGCGAGTTATGGAGCATAGGTTGTGCCGTGATATTAATGTTTCTCAAAATCAATTTGGATTCATGCCGGGTAGGTCTACTATGGAATCCATACATTTATTGAGAGGTTTGATGGAGAAATATAGAGATAATAAGGAGGATCTACATATGATATTTATTGACTTAGAGAAAGCATGTGATAAAGTTCTAAGAGAATTGCTATGGAGATTTCTTGAAAAGAAAGGAGTTAATAATTCTTATGTTCAAATCATTAAAGATATGAATGTATAAGCTATTACTTGTGTTCAAACACAAGGTGATTTTATTAAGTATTTTCCTAATTTGGTTGGATTACAACAAGGATTAGCCTTATGCCCATATCTTTTTTGTTTTAGTCATGGATGTTCTTGTTGAATCTAGTAATTAGGTTGTTAAGCCTAAGTTAATGTCCCAAGGCTACCAAGAGGGGAGTTGAATTGGTAGTTTAAAAATTTAATCCCTCTTTGAAAATTAAGTTGAACCGAAATGAAAATTTTTTTTTAAGTTTTTCTAGAAAATATTTTTCAACCACAGAGTTGTTAAAAAATTAAAATAAAATGCGGAAACATAAAAACTATAAATGACACCAGATTTATAGTGGTTCGGTCTATAACCAGACCTACATCCACTCCTCAGAGGCACCCTCTGAGTATTGCACTAAAACCAATAGTGACTCTCCTTTTGCACCCACAGCAAGGCGGAGAAGCCTTTATAACACACTTTTTCACCACTACCCGGTGCGGTAGAGAACCGTCGTCCTTTTACACAATCCCAGTGTTGGCAGAGAATTGTCCGTCCTTTCACACTCTCCTAGTGTGGGCAGAGAACCCTTCCGTCCTTTCACACTCTCCTAGTGTGGGCAGAGAACCCTTCTGGCTGTTCACACTCTCCAAGTGTAGGAAGCGATCCTTTCGGCTATTCACACTCTCCAAGTGTCGGTAGCGAACCGGATCTCCTTGACTTATCTTCTCAAAAGAAATCTAGAATGAAGAAAGAAAAGAGTGAGGTAATCCCAATTCACAAGTAGAGATTCTTACCTTTGAACTCCAAGTGAAGCCTTCATGCTTCAATGGTAGGAATCCTCCTTTGAATGCACTCTTCCACTCTCTCCTTAGCTATTCTCTCAAGAGGCACGAAGATCAAATGACAAAAAGATTGGAAGGCAGTCTAATTTAGACTATAAATACAAAAGACAAAAAAAATCGCCCAAAAACTGCAAGTTTTCAATTCTATACACAGAGGATCGTCCCGTACAATCGAGGATCGTCCTGGACGATTTTACTTAAATGCTTTGAAACGACCCTATTTGTATGTGTACGAAATGTCTTCGTACAGCTGATCGTCCCGTACGAACTAAGTTCGTCCGGTACGAACGGTTATTACAAGGTCGTTCTAGAAAAGAAAACTGTTGAAAACTGTTCTAAGTCGGTTAATCGTCTGAACGAAAATCGGTTCGTCTGGACGAAATTTTTACAGAGAGCAGATCATTTTCTGGCGATAATAATTTCGTCTGGACGAAAATTTTACAGAGAGCAGATCGTCCTGGACGATAATTAAATTCGTCTGGACGAAATTTTTATAGAGAGCAGATCGTTTTCTAACGATAATTAATTTCGTCTGGACAAAAATTTTACAGAGACCAGATCGTCCTGGACGATAATTATTTCGTCCCGGATGAATAGGACTTAGAAAATTTTTCAAGCCAATTCCTATTCGTTCTATGTGCTCAATAGGAGATAACTGTCTGATCGTCCCGTACGATCGAATATCATCCCGTATGATCAGTATAAAATTTTTATGATCTCCTTATGTGTGTGTGTATGTTTTTATTCACTCAATTACAATCACTCCATTTTCAAAGAAAAATGCAAGCTTCAAATTAACAAAGTATCTCATGTTGAATTTGATTTGAAGTTTTCATAGTCTGGAGTCTGATTTTCCTGAAATGTTAATACACACAAGAGCAAATATAAATCTTCTAAAATTGTTAGGAGATAACTACACATTTAAACAATAATTTTTGGAATCATCAAAACTATATAAGTTGCAAAAATGTAAGGCATGCAAATAGCAACTATTTTAACAATCTCCCCCTTTTTGATGATGACAAAACAATTATTGTTTGTATGATTTCAATTTAAACAAATCTCCTAAACTCCCCCTGAATTAATGAATACATGAAAATAAGGAGGCATTTTGAACCAAAGAACAAATTTTTTTTTTAAAACAAAATTTAACAAAATTTCAAAGTTAAACACAAAAACAAAACAAAACATACAAACACAATAATTTCTCTCCCTTTTTGACAACAACAAAAAGTGAAGAAGAAATAGACAAGAAATGTAAGTAATTATATGAAATTCATTTGAAAATTAAATCTAAATGGTGATTGTGATAAGTTATGCAATCTAAAACTAATAGCATTAGGTCAATCATAGAAATTCATAAAATTTAAGAAGTGATATAACATTGTAAGTAAGAAGAATTTATCAAAGACATGATTCAATTTAGACATTCGAATATAAAAATCATTACAAGAGAGATGTATAAAAATTCTATATTTCAAAGTTCAATAGAATATAAATGAACATAAGATCAATTTGAATTAAGAGATTGAAAGAATTTGGAAAGAAGAGAATTACCACATGTGGCGCTTTGCGCATCTTTTTCAAATTTTTGGGCACATTTTTGTGCATCTTTTGACATTGGGCTAATTTTGTGCCTCTTTTTCATATTTGTGAAGCTTTGTGCATTCCTTTTAATTTTTGTACTCTTTATACAATTTTCAAGAGTAATTGAGACCAAATCTTTCCAAAATCAATAATCTAAAATTTCAAATATTTCTAAGTGCATAAATATCACTTGAGCATACAAATATTAAATAAGAAAACATCTATATTGCAATAATAATATTAACTTTTATGTAGTCTAAATGAATAGACATGAATTTTAAAACTTCTAATTATAACAAGTTATAAACAACTTTTAAATTTAGAAAGACTAGATTTTCTAATGTAATTAATCTCAAATTACAATCTAATTTAAGCACAATTAAGATTAAATAAGACTAATGAAATTCATAAAAATTAATCACATTCCAAAAACAAACCAAATTTGAATCAAGTACAACATGCATTGATATTAATGAAAAGGATTACATATTCTTTTCATAATATTAAAAACAACTAAGAAAAAAAAATACACTGAACTTTTTAATAAAGACAAACTAAAACAATCACAAAAAAATAAACACTAACACAATAAAAACATTTAAAACAAAACACTAGTACAACAAACATAAAGAAATTCTTCTCTTATTTTCTATTCTTCTTCTGGAGGAGGAGGAATGCCACTAAAAAGATTGAAGTAGGAGGTCATCATCATAACATTGGTATTGATTTCATGAACTTCATTTCTGATAATACCAATGTCCTGTTGCTGCTGCAGGAGTTGAGCATCAATTTGATCAAATCTTTGATCAACATGAGTCTCAAGTCTGTCAAATTTCTCAATCAAATTCTGATAATCTGATTGTGGTGCAGAAGTTTGCTCTCCTTCTTCTTCTTCTTCAGAAGCACTGGCATGTGCTTTCCCTTTTTCCTCCTGGAAAATTACTCTGAAAGAAGCATCATTGTAGTAGACTAGCTCTTCGTATTCATCATCAGGATGCACTAAGTTGTATTTCTTTTCCAAAATATATGTAACTAAGTGTCCTAATGAGATGTTTCTTTTTCTCTTCTGCTCTGCATGTCCTATTTCTGAAAGCCCATAGAGATGATCTATGATAAGTTGGGCTTCGTCGATAGGCTTACAATCCATAATCAAAAAGGTTAGAACAGAAAGAAGAGGGGTAATATTGATTCTATCACCAGCTTTGAGAATGATTGAAGATCGAAGAATATGCTGGATGATTCGAGCATTCCTGGTCATTCTAGAAACTCTAGCAACATGATATGTTAGGCCAATTTCTCTAATCACCCTATTGACTTGATACCATTCGAATTTGTTTTCACTCATTAGGGTGTGGGCTCTATATCCTTCAGTTCTTAAGTTCAGAAAAGCACCTAAGTCGTGCTTGGTGATTTCAACTTTTTGTTTAAAAACAAAAGAACTTATGCATGAGTGGTCGGAATTAAAACTCATGTTGGCTAGAAAGTAGAGAAAGGTTTATTTGTTGTAAAGGTGGACGAGAGAAAGAATGAATTGAAACTGGGTTGAGGCAAAAAGGTGCATTACCTTAAAGTTTATCTCGTCTTGAATCAGAATGCGAGAAGGTGTTATTTTGGCAGAGGCAAAACGAGGAAAAGATTCCTCATTTGCTTTTGACAGGAAGTTTTCAGAGTTATTCCTATGAGGTTTATTTGCCAACACCTTTTGTCTTTTGCTTGAGGAGGCCATTGTCGATTTAAGGTCGAAGGAGATTGAAAGTGAAGTTTGGAGATGTGATTGTTGAGTTAGAAAGCCTTCATATTTAAAGAAAAATGATACGTTCGTCCTGGACGAAAACAGTTCGTCCTGGACGAAAATAATCATTCGTCTAGACGAAAAAAGTTCATACAGACGAATCAAATCGTCCAAAATGAAACGACTTTTCGTAATCAACACAATTTACGATGCGTCCTTTCGTACAGACTTTGACTTAACCGATCGTACAGATAAAAAAATTTCGTACAGACGATCAAAAGTTAATTCGTTTTAATGTCAGTTGAAAACCGTCCCCTACGATGAAATGACGTCTGTTTGTCTGGACGAACAAAACGTTCGTACGGACGAACGTCACATTTAAAACTGCCTTATCCACTCAACCGCTACATTCAAACGTCCCGACGTTTGAGAAAATAAATATTTCGTCCTGGACGATCATTAGATCGTACAGACGAACTATATTAAAAACTGCTCTCAAAACGTTTCATATCACGCAAACTGAATTTAACACACATCGTCCAGTACGAAAAAATTTCGTCCTGAACGATTTCCACACATTTTTGGATTTTTGAATTTTTTATTGAAGAAAAACAAACAAAACATTCAAAACACAGAAAATAAATGCAAAACCACAGACTCTAAAATAAACTCAATCAAAACACTCAAAAATCACAAAATTCAAAAAAAAGTCAAAGACAAATAAACTAAGAAAACATAAATATCAATGTTGCAAAAACATTTTTATTTAAACATTCAAATCAATAACACCAAGCCTTGTTCTTAATGTACTGAAGGTATCAAAGGCTAAAGGTTTTGTAAAAATGTCTGCAAGTTGATTTTCAGTTGAAACATGTGTGAGTTCAATTTCTCCCTTGGATACATGATCCCTTATGAAATGATGCCTTATGTCAATGTGTTTGGTTCTAGAATGTTGAATAGGATTTTTGGAAATACAAATAGCACTTGTATTGTCACAATAAATTGGAATAGTGCCTATAGTTAATCCTAAATCAATCAACTGTTGTTTTAACTAAAGTACTTGTGCCACACAACTTCCTAATGCAATGTATTCTGCTTCTGCAGTAGATAGTGCCACTGAATTTTGTTTTCTACTAGACCATAAAACTAATGAATTTCCAATGAATTGACATGTTCCTGAAGTGCTTTTCCTATCCACTCTACAGCTTGCAAAGTCAGAATCTGAGTAACCAAAAATTTCAAATGAAGAACTAAACTTAGGATACCAACTCCCTAAGTTTTGAGTTCCTATTAAATATCTTAAAATCCTTTTCACTGCTGTCAAATGTGATTCTTTTGGATCTGATTGAAATCTAGCACATAAGCAAACACTGAACATAATATCTGGTCGGATAGCAGTCAAGTAAAGTAAAGATCCAATTATCCCTCTAAATTTCTTTTGATCAATAGATTTTCCCTTAAGGTCCTTATCCAACTGAACTGAGGAACTCATTGGTGTACTAACAGGTTTAGCATTGTCCATTTCATATTTTTTGAGGATGTCCTTAATATATTTATTTTGACTAAGAAATGTACCTTCCTCAAGTTGCTTAATGCTAAATCCTAGAAAGTAATTTAAATCTCTCATTAGACTCATTTCAAATTCACTACTCATTGTTTTAGAAAAATCATCACAAAGATTTTTATTTGAAGATCCAAAGATGATGTCATCCACATAAATTTGAACAATAAGTATATCCTTTCCAATTTTCCTTAAAAAGAGAGTTGTATCCACACTTCCTTTTTCAAAAGATCTTTCAAGTAGGAAGGTGCTCAACCTCTCATACCATGCCCTAGGTGTCTGTTTCAATCCATATAATGCCTTTTTTTAACTTGAAAATATGATTTCGAAATTTAGAATTTTCAAAACTAGGAGGTTGTTCTACAAAAACATCTTCCTCAATTACCCCATTTAAAAAGGCACTTTTTACATCCATTTGAAATAATTTAAAACCTTTAAAACAGACAAAGGCTAGTAAAACTCTAATTGCTTCAAGTCTAGCTACAGGGGTAAAAGTTTCCTCAAAATCAATTCTTTCAATTTGATTATACCCCTTAGCAACTAATCTAGCCTTATTTCTAATGACTACTCCTGAGTCATTCATTTTATTTTTGAACACCCACTTGGTTCCAACAACACTTTGATCTTTTGGCCTTGTAGTTAATTCCCAAACTTTATTTCTTACAAATTGATTTAACTCTTCTTGCATGGCCAATATCCAAAATTCATCAGAAAGTGTTTGATCAATGTTAGTGGGTTCAATAGTTGAAATAAAGGCTGAATGATTGACTTCCTTGTTTAATCCACGCCTAGTTCTAACACTCTCACTTGGTTCACCTATAATCAATTCCTTTGGGTGGTTTTTAGAAAATCTCAAATCTCTAGACAAAGGGTTTTCTCTTTCCAAATTTTCTTCCACATTTTCTTCCAAATTTAATCTATCAATCTTTTGGGAGTTTTCTTCAATTTCTTCTTCAACAACATTTGGCTCTTTCAAATTTCCACTTTCATCAAATACAACATGTGTGGTTTCTTCAATGACTAAAGTTCTTTTGTTGAATACCCTATAAGATTTTCCAACACTTGAATATCCAACAAAAATTCCTTCATCTGATTTTGGATCAAATTTTCCTAAGGCAGATTTTCCATTATTATGTATGAACACCTTGCAACCAAATACATGCAAATGAGACAAATTAGGTGTTCTACCTTTTAGCAACTCATAGGGTATTTTATTCAAATTTGATCTCACATTCACCCTATTCAGAACATAGCATGCAGTGCTAACCGCCTCAGCCCAAAAATATCTAGGAAGCGAGTATTCTGCCAACATTGCTCGGGTGGCTTCTATTAATGTTCTATTTTTCCTTTCAACTATCCCATTTTGTTGAGGGGTTCTAGGTGCAGAAAAATTGTGATCAATCCCTTTTTCTTTACAGAAATTTTCAAATCTTTCATTTTCAAATTCTCCTCCATGATCACTTTGTATAGAAATTATTTCACTCCCTAATTTCCTTTGAATCCAAGTAGAAAAATTTCTGAATTCCTCAAACGATTCACTCTTATGAAAAAGAAATCTAACCCAAGTGAATCTTGAGAAATCATCAATTATAACAAATCCGTATACCTTCCCTCCTAGACTTACAGTGCCTACAGGTCCAAAAATATCCATGTGTAGAATTTCTAAAGGTTTACTGGTCCTAAGATCTTTATTGGACTTAAATGAGGACTTCACTTATTTTCCTAATTGACATGCATCACAAATGTGGTCCTTAGTAAAGTCTAGTTTTGGTATACCTCTCACTAAGTTCTTTTGGGTAATTCTCCTAAGGTTTTTCATACTAGAATGACAAAGTCTCCTATGCCAAAGCCATGATTCATCAGAAACAGTTTTCAAACAAAAAGCAGTAGGAGATTGAATACAATTTAAATCTAGCATGTAGACATTATTTGCCCTTTTTCCATTTAAAACACTTTTCCCATTTAGGCTTATTATGCAGCTAGTAGGTAAAAATTTTATATTATAGCCCTTATCACATAGCTGACTTATGCTTAACAAATTATGTTTTAAGCCTTCAACTAATAACATATTGTCTATAAAAAAGTTTTTCAAATTTCCAATCATACCTGATCCAACCACTTTCTTTGTGGTATTATCTCCAAGTGTAACCTTACCTCCATTCCTGGCTTCCAGCATTACGAATTGAGCAGTATCTCCAGTCATATGCTTTGAACATCCGTTGTCCAGGTACCATATACTCTCACGAGGTCTTGTGTGAGAGCATTCCTGCAAAAACATCAAATGTTAGACCTGGGAACCCAAACAAGTTTGGGTTCACCTTTTTGAAATTTATAATCAGATGCATGTATGGTATGTCTAGGTTTATGCATCTTAGTTCTCCACACCAAATTAGTTTTCATCTTTAAAGTGCAGGTGTGAGATATATGTCCCAAAAATCCATAATTATTACATTTAACATTAGGAAAAATATTCCTATGTTTTCTTCCATATGATTGTCTTCTAATGGATTTCATGAATTTAGGATAATATTTTGGATTTGTAAAATCTTCAAGTTTAGGGGGGGTCCTATTATCCTCGAGAGCTCTTATTGTGAGTTTGTAAAATGAATTCATATCTTCCAAGATTCGATTGGTATAATTGATTCTATATGTCTTGCTCTCAGATTCATCCTTAAAATTCTTAAATTCTTTTTCAAGTTCAGCATAGGATGATTTTAAATTCTCAAAATTTTTATTCAAGTCATCATATTCATCAAGTAGTTTCATGTGGTTGTTATCTATTAAACCATGATCTTTCCTAAAGATTTCATGTTCCTTATTGAGCTATTCCAATTCTAAACCTAAACTAGCATGCATCTTTTTTATTTTCCTATATGCATCATGCATATGTTCAGAAACTTCAAACAATTCATCATAGGTTAAATCACATACCTCTTCTTGATCTGATTGTTCAACATTATCTGCCATCAAGTAAAAGTTGGTGACTTCTTCTTCTTTTTCAGTCTCTAATGAGTCTGAAGCTGAGTCCGCCCAGAAAGCTCTTTGAAACTTCTTCTTGCCCTTCTTACCATTGGTTTCTCCTCTACCTTCTCCTTACTAGGAGTGGCTTTGAGTTTTGGACAATCAGTCTTTATATGACCTGGTTTCCTGCATTCATAACAAATCACTTCATTAGAAATCTTACCATTTCTATTATACTTACCTCTATTCCATTGTTGGCGTCTCTTCTGCTTTCTCTTTAAAAGCTTTTGAATTGTCTAGTCATCAATGCAATATCGTCTTCATCCTCAGGTTGTGAGTGTTCACTCTCTGACTCTTCCATATTTAGTGCAATATTCTTATCCTTTCGTGGTTCACCTGCATCAATCTTTCTTTGACTTACTCCTTACTCATAAGCAATGAGTGAACCAAGAAGATTGTCAATAGAATAAATGTTCAGATCTTTAGACTCTGTAATTGCAGTAATTTTAGCATCATAAGCAGTAGGTAAACAACGAAGAATCTTATTGATCATTTCAGCATTAGTTAATTCCCTACCAAGTGCATGCAAAAAAGTGACAATTTGTGTGAATCTTGTGTACATGTCTGAAATAGATTCATTAAGTTTCATGCGAAATAATTCATAGTCATGTAACAAGATATTAAGTCTTGATTGCTTAACTTCATTTGTCTCTTCATAAGTTATACAAAGTCTATCCCATATGTCCTTTCCGCTTTTGCAAGTGAAAACTCGCATGTAGTCTTCAGATTTTAAAGCACAAAAGAAACTATTTAAACATTTGGCATTTAATTGTGCTAAGTCACGTTCTTCTATAGTCCAATCTGCATAAGGTGTTTCTACCCTAATTCCATCAACTAATCTAGTTGGTTTTGTGTAACCTTCCTGGACTAGCATCCACATGCGATAATCAAGTGACTGTAAGAAAGTAGACATGCGTGTCTTCCAAAAATCATAAGGAATATTATCAAACAGTGGAGGTCTAGTGATAGAGTAACCCTCAGGTGTATTTCGGTTTCCAAATGTAGCCATCTACGTTAATCAAAAAGTAGTTCAAACTTATGATTTTGAAACGATGCTCTGATACCACTTGTTGAATCTAGTAATTAGGTTGTTAAGCCTAAGTTAATGTCCCAAGGCTACCAAGAGGGGGGGTGAATTGGTAGTTTAAAAATTTAATCCCTCTTTGAAAATTAAGTTGAAACGAAATGAAAATTTTTCTTTTAAAGTTTTTCTAAAAAATATTTTTCAACCACAGAGTTGTTAAAAAATTAAAATAAAATGCAAAAACATAAAAACTGTAAATGACACCAGATTTATAGTGGTTCGGTCTATAACCAGACCTACATCCACTCCTAAGAGGCACCCTCTGAGTATTGCACTAAAACCAATAGTGACTCTCCTTTTGCACCCACAGCAAGGCGGAGAAGCCTTTACAACACACTCTTTTCACCACTAACCGGTGCGGCAGAGAACCATCATCCTTTTACATAATTCCAGTGTTGGCAGAGAACCGTCCGTCCTTTCACACTCTCCTAGTGTGGGCAGAGAACCCTTCCATCCTTTCACACTCTCCTAGTGTGGGCAGAGAACCCTTCCGGTTGTTCACACTCTCCAAGTGTAGGAAGCGATCCTTTCGGCTATTCACACTCTCCAAGTGTCGGCAGCGAACTGGATCTCCTTGACTGATCTTCTCACAAGAAATCTAGAAGGAAGAAAGAAAAGAGTGAAGTAATCCCAATTCACAAGTAGAGATTCTTACCTTTGAACTCCAAGTGAAGCCTTCATGCTCCAATGGTAGGAATCCTCCTTTGAATGCACTCTTCCACTCTCTCCTTAGTTATTCTCTCAAGAGGAACGAAGATCAAATGACAAAAAGATTGGAAGGCAGTCTAATTTGGACTATATATATAAAAGACAAGAAAAACCGCCCAAAAACTGCAAGTTTTCAATTCTGTACGCAGAGGATCGTCCCATACGATCGTGGATCGTCCTGGACAATTTTACTTAAATGCTTTGAAACGACCCTATTTGTATATGTGTACGAAATGTCTTCGTACAGCTGATCATCCCGTACGAACTAAGTTCGTCCGGTACGAACGGTTATTACAAGGTCGGTCTAGAAAACTGCTGAAAACCATTCTAAGTCGGTTAATCGTCTGGACGAAAATCGGTTCGTCTGGACAAAATTTTTACAAAGAGCGGATCGTTTTCTGGCGATAATAATTTCGTCTGGACAAAAATTTTACAGAGAGCAGATCGTCCTGGACGATAATTAAATTTGTCTGGACGAATTTTTTACAGAGAACAGATCGTTTTCTGACGATAATTAATTTCGTCTGGACGAAAATTTTACAGAGACCAGATCGTCTTGGATGATAATTATTTCGTCCCGAACGAATAGGACTTAGAAAATTTTTCAAGCCAGTTCCTATTCATTCTATGTGCTAAATAGGAGATAACTGTTTGATCGTCCCGTACGATCGAATATCGTCCCGTACGATCAGTATAAAATTTTTATGATCTCCTTATGTGTGTGTGTGTATGTTTTTATTCACTCAATTACAATCACTCCCTTTTCAAAGAAAAATGCAAGCTTCAAATTAACAAAGTATCTCATGTTGAATGTGATTTGAAGTTTTCATAGTATGGAGTCTGATTTTCGTGAAATGTTAGTACACACAAGAGTAAATACAAATCTTCTAAAATTGTTAGAAGATAATTACACATTTGAACAATAATTTTTGGAATCATCAAAACTATACAAGTTGCAAAAATGTAAGGCATGCAAATAGCAACTATTTTAACTGTTCTCACTAAACATTTGCAAGAAAATGTACCTTGGTGTATGCTTTTGTCGATGATATTCTTCTTGTTAATAAGACTAGAGAGGGAGTTGAAGATAAACTTGAATCACGGAGGTCAACCTTAGAATCTAAAATGTTTTCGGTTGAGTAGATCTAAAATTGATTATATGGGATGTAGTTTTAGTAGTAATATACCTAGTGAGGGGATTATAACTTTGGGCTATTAAGTAATTAATAAGAGTACAAATTTTAGATATCTTGGATCTATTGTTCAGAGTGATGGTGAAATAGATAAGGATATCATCAGTATAATTCAAGTTGGATGGTTGAAGTAGAGGAATGCATCGAGCTTGTTGTGTGATAGAAAAGCACCCCTCAAACTTAAGGGAAAATTCTATAAGATGGTGGTGAGATCTGCAATGCTTTATGATGCCGAATGTTGGCCATTAAAAGAGAAGCATAATACTAAGTTAAGTGTTGTATACATGAGGATGCTCAGGTGGATGAGTGGCTTTAACCTTAGAGATACGATATGAAATGAGCATATTTTTTATTAATAATTTTTAATAATTATTATATGAAATGAGCATATACGTGAAAAGGTTTGAGTAGCTCCAGTGGAAGATAAGATTAGAGAGAGAGACACCTTATATGGTTTGGTCACAAAAAATGGTGGCCTTACAATGACCTAGTTAGGATAGTGGAGGTGTCAAATTTGACTTAATTTAAGAAAGATAGAGGTAGACCTAAAAAGACTTGGTTAGAAAATATTATAAGTGATCTTTCTTTATTAGATTTAAATGAGAATTTAACTTTTAACAATACACAATGGAGAAAAAAGATTCATGTAGCGGACCCCATGTAGTGGGACAAAGGCTTGATGTTGTTATTGTTATTGTTATTGTAATAAATTTCTACGATCACATCCACTACAGGAAAATCACCCAAAACCGGCGGTTTTTTCCGACGGAAATTGAGCCTTTTCCGGCGGTTTTGTAAGTTTCCAGCGGTTTTACGACTGTTAAAATTTCGCCGTTAAAAAAGGCGTAGGAAATAAATTCCGGCGGTTTTTTTTGGAGGTAAATTATTCCGGCGGCTTACCGGCGGTCTTAAATCGCCGGTCAAATTTAAAAAAAAAATAAAAAAAATTTCCTAAACCGCGACCGCCACCCCCGCTCCCAGGCTGCTGCCGGCAACGCGCTCCCGCGCTCGGTCTGCCGGCGACGCACTCGCTCCCGCGCTGCCGGCGAGGAACTCCCTGCTCCCGGTGCCCCGTGTGCTATCTCGCTCCCGCGCTCGGGCTGCCGGCGACGAACTCCCGCTGCGGCGTGGCGCCAGAGCCCCTGCGCGCGTGTGCGCCCGCCTTCCGTGAGGTTCGAACCGCGTCAACTTGGGAAGAAAATAAGGCAACCGACCGAATTGCTGAATGTGCAAATACGTAATTTTTGTCAATATATATTATTTAAAGTACATTCAGACCATAAAATGTAACTAATTAATTTAAAATAAAATTTAATATTTAATATAAAATAAAAATTAACAAACTAATTAATTTTAAAATGAATATTAATTAAATAGTAATATAACTATTAATAATTATTTGTTAAATCATTTAAATATTTTAAAATTTATTCATTTTTTTTATTTTTAAAAGCCGCCAAAAACGCCAAAAAGCCGCCGGAAAAATCCGTGGTAAAACACCGCCGGAAAAGTGACGAAAAGCCACCGGAAAAGTGGCCGCCGGAAAGCCGCTGGACAAGACCGCCGGTAATGGGTGATTTTCCTATAGTGATCAGCCATCAAAGAATTTTAAAATTTAATTTGTATATAGACAATGTATTTTTTGGTACCCATATGAATGTTTTCATTCAAAAATATGTTTTCTTAATGAGATATAAAATCCATAATTAACAACTTTATATAATCTAACATTTTGATGATAGTGAGTTTCAAGATTTTCTAACAACTTATTTACTTTTACAAATTAGCTAAAGTTTTTTGTGTAAGGACTGTCTTAATTTGTAGATCTTTTCCAATGAGGTTTATAATTTTCTTAAAATGACTTTTTTAAAGATATAATTGTCAAGTGGTTGTTGATTAGCACTTCCTAGACTGCATTATTTCCATAGAAGTATTTTGTTGAAGTATTAGACAAATGAATGTTCTTACATGTTTGATGTCTTTTGAAAGATTATTCACTAATATATATCTTTCTATAATCTTATATGATACTCTAATATATGTCATAAATATGTGTATATATTATAGGTATTATCAAGGATACACCTTTATGTTTAAGATTCATTTGGATAGCTTTCTTGTAACTTTCTAAAGTAACTTTTAGTATAAAAATATCTTGAATTAAAACTTTTTTACTAGAAAACAGTTTTAGAAATCATTAAGAAGCTCCCAAATGAAGCCTTAATTGAATGTTTTTAAGTTAAAAGTTGAAGCTAAGATTAGAGTTACAACTTTGAAGGTCACAAAAAAAAACTCAAGATAAAGAGACCACTTGACTAATTATTGAAGCTAGTAAGAAGTTTGATGACTATAAAAGGCTTCAAGACAAATATCTACTACACCATTGTTTTACCAAACTGGAGAACTTGAAGCATCAATGAAGGATGTTCGATTGATGCACTGCAAGATTAGTTCAAACATTGAATATATTTCTTTTAGTCAAGCATCCGAAGACATCTCCCATTTGTTGATAATGTATACATATATATTTTTAATATGAATGTAAAATAAGAATCTTCTCTTATTCAGTCTATGGACATCCACTTCTTTTTTCTTTCATATATGAGTATGATTGATGTTTTGATATAATTAGGATAGGCTATAGTAATGTTTAAGTTTTAACAAAGCTCATTATTCTTGTAAATGATGATCATGAAGAATTAGTTTATAAATTTTATCTTCTTTAGATTATTAGTATGGGATGCCAACCCAAACCTTAACCTATGGCAGAAGATGTTAAGAGATATCCATAAAAATATTATCCTTTCTAGGTTATTAATCTTGTCCTGAATCTTGATTTACTTCTTTCAAAATTGTTGATCTAGTGGATGAAATATGGTTGATCCTACTACAATCAAATGTTGACATTATTGAGCTTGTAATCTTATAATAAGAGTTTCTCTTCTAACCCTTAATTGCTTACTACCATAGACACCAAACTATAATGTGATGAAAAATTTATGTCAGCAAAAAAAAAAAAAAAATTTATTGTCTTAGCATATACAAAGATCTCATGCACATGTAGATAAGATGATTTGAAAGCAACTCATATGATACATAAATTTTTTTTATGTGAAAATCTGAAAAAGGTAAACAATCATAGGGCCCTTCCTAATTAAAATGATTCCACTAGTATATGTCATGGACTACAAAAGATGTTGTTTCTCATAATAATGAAAAGTATTGATACAATATAGTATTGATTCTATGGTGGAAGTTGGAAAAGCCTTCAAGTATTGAAGTTATCTCTAATTCATTATTTATGGTCTATTTGATCATTCTATTTGATCATTAATAGGTGATGGTATGCATCAATTTTGTTAGAGATAACAAGCATTAACATTTATGTTGATGGAATGCATCTACCTTGTAAGCGATAGAATACATCAATGTTATAATCAATGAAGTAAGCAAGAGATGTTAGTCGGACAATCATAGTTCAGTGATAGTTGTTAAGAGGCTATGGTCAGGAGAGGAAGTTAAAAGATCATAATTAAGCAATGGTGGTTGAATGATAAAAGTATGTCAAAGACAATTAAGCGATGGCAATCAAATAATGATTGTTTAGTGACATCGATGTATGGTAGTAATCATCAAGATCGACATCGATGTATGGTAGTAATCATCAAGATCGAACATCGACTGGAGCTCTAGAGTTTTTTAAAATATCTAAACTCATTCTAATTTCAAGTCAAGGTACAAGATCCTCTTCATTTGAATAATGACGATCTTTTTATAATTTTCTAAAGATGGAATTTGGGTAAATTTAGCCGAAACCCCCTTGAAACACTACATCAAATTGCTCATGTTAAGTCTTTTAATCGTAGATCATTCGTTTAACATTCATATTCCATAATGACCATAGAAAAGTATGATCTTGTGTTAGTTTGATTCATCTAAATGAGATGTCGTTCTGATCATAAGCATGCGAGATTTGTATTTTGGTCATTCAATTAATATCATAAAGTTTTCAATTATGTTTCAAGTACTTGATTTAGGCTCATTTAGATTCAGAATTGCTTCGCTTTTAGTATTCATCTTATCAAAACATTTGTTGAACTCTAAGTTCATACAATTTTGAATTTAATTCGAATAATTTTTTTAATGAAATATCAACAGGAAAAAAAAAAATTGTGCGGCTTAAACAAACTGATGAACTCAACTTAATTTAAAGATGCCTTGTGGTCATAATGAAAGCAACAGAAGATATCTCATTAGCTTCTCAAGCAAATCAGAAGTGGCAGCCAAGATAGAGCCAAAGGTGATAATTATCAACTTTAATGGCTATGAATGAAGGAGATAATGATGGATGATGGCTCCTACCTTTGCCACACAATAACATAACAGGTGGTGGCACCGATTGTGATGGGAAAAGCCAGCAAGCAAAGGCTTAAATGCGACAATAAGTATATAATAAATGTGATGAAGTGACTGGCAACAATATCAGATACAGATGCTCCAAGAACAAGAGAGGTTTATATTCTTCTTCAAGGCTGTTGCCATCCTCTTCATCATTTGAGGGGATTGGGGATTTCCTCATTGATCCTTCATCAATCCAAGAAAAGAATGGTGAAAGCTAAATTACCGCAAACCCGTCATTTGGGATGATTCGAACTTCGATCCGTTAATTAGAATACATCATAGTTGCACACATATCTTCTATTCATTTAACTATTCATCTCACTGTGATCGTGATCTTTATTTGATCGCATGTTTTTTCGTGGTTACAATCTTCGCTCAATTATGCATCCCATTGCAGTCGCAAGTTTAGTTTATTTGTGTGCCTTCCACTATAAATAAGATCTCAGTTAAATCATCTCTTATCACTGTCACAACTATCATTCAATCAATCATGACCTACTGACGCTTGATTTAGGTAATTATTGTTTTAAAAAATAATTTTTTTGGACATGAGAGAGAGAGAGAGAGAGAGAGAGAGAGAGAGAGAGAGAGAGAGAGAGAGAGAGAGAGAGAGAGAGAGAGAGAGAGCTTAGCCATTATTGAGCTTAAGAAGGTGTGTGAATTTGATTCAACACATGAGGAGTTTCCTTCTCAACAAGAATCATCTGAGGTCATTTTCCCAAATATCAGGAACGAGCTTTCAAAACCTAACAATTCTTCATTGCTTATATGAACACTATAACGAGCAACTCTTGATGATTATTTTTTTATTACTAAAAAAATTAAGGGGAAAAAAACATTGTAGCTCACAGAATTGAGAAAAAAATAAATAAATAATACACACATTCCAATCAGTTTGAATTAAGTTTATATATTTATATTAAAATTCAAAAAAAAAACAAAATTTGGTAATAATATGACCAAAGATTCAATTTTTATTCAAAAAATACTTTAATTTGAGCATTGAAGTGAGAGAAGCATTAGGATTACTCAATTTAAACAATTGCTAATTATCTGATACCATCTGAGGATAAAAAGAAGAGAAAAAATTATGATTTTTTTTTTTTTTGAATAAAAAGATTATTAAGCCATTCAATTTTTTTTTTCTCTAGAGGTTGAGCCATATAGACTAAATTAAAAACTAGTATAATATGTGCCATCACATTTAAATGTAATTTGTCTAGAGAAATGTAGCAATATTTAAGTTTCGTTTGGGAAAAAATTATTCTATGCGAACACCAGATCATTCGAAGGCAATTCAGAACGCGCCACATCACACAATACACAACAGGTACACATCCGTTGTACACAATAAAAGGATGACGTGACATGCTCTGATTTGCCTCCGAACTGCATTCGATGTCCGCACAGAATAATTTTTTCTCTTTTGGGACGGCTTATTGTTTTTAAAAGCCATTCATTTTTTACTATAAAACTGCTTTAAGAATCAGTAAAAAAGCTCCCACAAACAAAACCTTTCAAAATAGTTGAAAGCAGCAACTGAGAACTGTCAAAAGCAATTTAGAAGAAAGAAATGTCATCAAACTACCTGATTTTCTGGCCATACATAGATCCTCCACACATGCAAACAAAAATCAAAGGGAATGTCACATTCCAGTGCACTGCACAAGACACCTGCAAAGGTAATCAGCAAGTATGCTTATTCTGCCAGTTCAATCATTGCTTTTAGAAGTAATTCCTTTAGAATTTAATCATTTCTAAGCTTCCTCATTCATTTTTCTCATCTATAATATCTATGCAAACAAGTACAAGAAAATGCAAGCTTTTCAAGCAAGTAGAATCACCATTACCACACTCTGAAATACTCACCTATTATAAACCATTAATTCTTTCACATATTCTACTAAACATAAATGATAACAAAAGCTATTGTCAGGAATGATAGTTTACAAAATCCTCGGAGATGGATCAGAGCTACCCATATTTTGGTGCGATTCTGTAGAGTAAAGCCATCAAAGTCAACAGATGAAGCAGCTTTCCACTTTGTTCTTCTATAGACAAATTTTCTCCGCCATTATAATCTAGCCTTCCTATAGGAAAGATTTGATACTGTATGGAGCTGTATTTTTCAACCACTGATAGCCATCTCGTTCTGATAAATTAACAAGCCAACAAAACTACCTCCTTTGCCATATTAAGGCTTGAAGTGAAGCTAGTTCCAGGTTGATATTAGGACTATTTCAGCGGTTGATTATGAAGACGAGTAATCCATTTACAGAGCAATTGACTTGTCAGGGAGAGGGCTTCCAATCAAACTGCATATTACTGAAGCTGTTAACAGATTCAAGTCCACCCAGCAACCGGTTTTCCATGTCCTGTTGCTGCTGATGGCTTATTGCGGATGAATCCTGAGTCAAGTGGTTCATTCCAACTCTATTCAAAGCATTATTTGCCATGGTTGCCTTCAACCCGCTCGAACTAACTGATGGGCCAATCCCTCCCATAACGCCAAACCCGATGCCGCCAACTCCAGAATTGCCACTGAGACTGTTGGTAATTCCATTGCTCCCATTTAGACCAGTAGGAACAGAATTAATCCTCTTCATGTCATTCCCCATGGCGCCGACACCATTTAGCTGAGAAGACATCATAATTTCATTCCATATTTGCTGTACTGAACTCTGCGAGTCGGTTAAGTCGGGTTCGCGGGTTTGAGTCACCTGCTGCTGCATTGCAGGCATATTGGGTGTCAAGGTGAGGGGATTCAGACGAGAGTTATGAGTAGCAGGAATCATAGTGTCACTGGAAGTTGGCGTTGGAGATAAAAGAGATGTTGATGGATGGGGTTGGCATGGAGGTATTGAGTTGGAAGAGCTTGCTGAAGGGATTTGGACAGGATTCCCACCACCATATATGTTATTAGAGCTATTCATAAGATTTTCTTGCCTGGAGTTCATTGAATTTTGATGGAGAAGGCTAATAATAGAAGTTCCGGAAGTCGAGGTTAATGATGGCGCATTGAGGGAATTGTTAACAACTGCTACACCATTGTTACTGGAAACTATACCCGTTCCATGAGAATTCAAAGAATTTTGATCGTTTTGGCTAGAATTCTGCACTACATTTTGTTGAGTACCTTGTGGCTGGGACTGTTGAGAGTGTAGGCCTGAAGAATTCCTTTTAGGAAAGTTGATCAAGCTATCTGAATAACAAAAATGAGCAGAACATATCATTGATAAGAAAAAATAAGCAGAAATTAAATTGCATAACAAAATGATATACTCATATAAAACTTGATAGTAGTCAAGATATAACCAAGAAAGGTCCAGCGCATTCACCTGAACTCAGTTTTTGGCACAGTCAGCATTACCACACTCAAATTTGAAAATTGCTAATATTTTCAAACAAAATTTCAATATCATCAAGCAAATCATGTTCCACAAATCCGCCCAAAGAATACAAAAAACAAATTATTAACCGAAATAAACCAATTAAAGTTTCGAAAGTCTTGGGATTGATTGTGCACTGTAACAACCTCTAATGTTAATAGCTGGGAGGGGAACAGAAGCAAGAAGAAGAAAATAAAGGAGGATATAAAGTGAAAGGGAAGCCGTAGGAAATATTAAGGTAGACTGGAGGGGAGAATGATGAAGAAAGTGACAGAGGTAAATGATGTAAGTGGAGTAGAAAAGAAGAGAATAGAATATGAAGAGAGAAATTGGTTCCAATAATAGTAAGTACATGTGCCAAAAGCTACCCTAATAATGTGCAAACAAGATCCAATGGAAAAGGAACAGGCAAAAATTATGGTACCAAGGGGATGAGAGCTAGTCGTGGTATGTACAAGGCTGAAATTTAATTACACCAATAGCCTGAAATTTCAAGTATTGACTAAAAATCCGTTAAGTCGTACTATATGCTCAAATCCTGTGTGGAACTGTCAGGTGAGTCATATATGTTGTGATAGTTGAACCTAAGCATCATGACATAGCTTTTTTCTTTCACACTTGAGCAACCATTTTGCCAACCACTTCATTATTTGACTTCGACATCATAACTGATCTCCAATCACAATAACATCGCCACCACTCATTCTCCTAAAAGTATATACCCCCAACCTCTCTTCCCCTCTCCATAATTAATGCTCCAACTCCATTAATGAGCCTTGAGACCCCCCCCCCCCAATACAAAACACACACATACACACCTTTTCCTTCTACTTCTTCTTCTTCTTTGGCGCCCCCTGATTTCACTTATCATTTCTATATATAGCGGTCATATTTCATGATATGCAGTTTGATGATCATTGAATGAAATTTGAGCTTTCTTTTAAGTAAAAAAAAAACTATTACCAATCTCCTAGAGTACTTTCCCCATCAGTAAATGACCTCTTAAGTGAGTGAGCACACACCGTATGGAGAAGAATTTCCAAGTGACGATAAGATATACACAGAATGAATGATTGTGGAGATCTTCAAGGTATTATTGTTCCTTCATTGGCTTTGTTAAATCCCTTGAGATTAGATATTTTCCTAGGTTTGTGTTTCTATTTACAATCATAAGGCTATAAATGTTTGTGGAGGTCATCTTCAAGTTATTATCATTCCATCATTGTCTATGTTAACTTACTTAAGATTAGATCCTATTCTAGCTTGGTGTTTTCTTTTTACAATCATAAGGCCAGAATAGTTCGTTAACAACGAAAATCCCTATTGTCCATCTTCAACTTCATTAGTTCTATTGATTCATACTAGTAATCAACTAAGTTAAAAGACTTCATGGCTAATTGAGTTTGAATCCAACAACCATGTGAATTTCACCTTCTTCATCAAATTTTAGATTTACAATCATGCTGCATCATATTTGATATCAGAACAAATTTCTATACTAGAGAATACTGCTTGCGTGTTGAATTTCTTATCAAATTCTGTGTCATCTTACTAGTTGAATTTAAAAAAAAAAAAAAAAAAACTCATTTTGCGTGAAGCTATGTGGTGTGATTTAAAATATATGTGAACTCACTACAGAGTTGTTATGTTGATCCAAACCCGTGCCCAAACAAATGCAAAGATTTTTAAACTTTGGCATATTTTTACATTTTTTGCTCGATCTTCCTACAATAACTTTCTTGTTTCTGATCTTATTCTTGCATTAACTCATCAACTCAAAAGTCATTTACATTTTTCAAATTTTTGGCAAAATATCATATTTTAAATAACTAAAGCAAAGTCACAAAACTAATAACTTATGGAGCCTAATTTATGCCCCGATAAAGAAACACCTTAAGCAAACTCAACTATTGATTGGAGATTTTACATTATTTTCAGCTGTGCTAATTTGCAACGGTGGAAACAAGATGCAGCAATCAATTGGAAGAATCTTAGTTGAATGTTTGTTGAATGTTTCTCAAAATGGCTACGTGAGTGAGAACAATTTTTTATTTTTCTTCTTTTCCCTGTTTCTATATTTTTGTTTCTACTTTTCTTTGATTTAAATATATAATATAAATATATTTATATGAATATAGAGAGAGAAAGAGAGCATAATAAAAAGCTAGACAAAGTAAAGAGAGAGAGAGAGCGGAGATGGAGATTGAGGGAGTTAGAGAACAGAGATATCTCTTTATTTCGAGAGTAAGAGGAGAGAATTTAAAGAGAGATTTAAAAATAGAGAGAAATAATCAGATTTCTCTCTGTTTAGAGAGAGAGTGAGAGAGGTAAGGAGAGTAAATGGTGGTAGGTGGGATATTTTGGAGTTCCCAAAGGTCGGTCGACTGACCAGCAAGCTGTAGGCGGCTTGTGGTGTGAAAAGTAGCAATTTAGCCTAAGTAATGTTTCGTTGATGGATCTCCTAATGGAGTAATTATTGTGTTCGGACACCGAACGCGTCCAGAGACCAATAACAAAGCGCCACATCACTTGGGCGCTCGGTACCGTGCTCAGTACAGCACTCGGTATAACTCGGTATTTTCGATATTTTGTCCGGACATAATAAAAATTCCTCCTAATGGGTAGGTAAAGAAGTAATAGTCGATGAAGAAATGTGGGTGGAGATCAGATGGGGTAAAAGCTCATGTTGGTTTATTTCTAGTCTTGAAGGGTTAGGGGTTGACAAGTTGTTTTTCTAAGCCAGCGAATGGCCATTGGCCTACGTCACAGGCGTTGCATGATCAACAGTGGTTTGAGGCATGCGTACTAGAGAAAATAAGAAAGACAATCAGATATTATAATTGTGTGAGGCCAAAAGTCACGTGAGTTGTAGTTGTGGTCGGAAGGTGCATGAGTAGATATCCATGGATGCTTGTCTTCACATGAGATAAAGGCAAAAGGAGGAGTAGGGTGTTGGTCGTTGAAAACAGGGCAGTGCTACTTGAGCATTTAGATTTAGAATACTTTTTTTTTCATTTCCTTAAGAAAATACCTAGACCTGGATGGGACGAGATGCAGCATAGGAAAGATAAGGGGGTAGTTTTGAAATATAAGCAGTTATTAGATCGAATAAGATTTGATATATCTCTCTTTCACATACATACATACATACATACATATATATATATATATATATATATATATATATATATATATATATATATATATATATATATATATATATATGAAATTGGTTATTATTTATTTTTTAAAATTAATTAAAAAAGATAAAATAATTATGAATCAACAACCTTCGTATAATTACATTTTCCTTATGTATATCAAATCGCATGTCATCATCTCTCGAGCAAGGAAATTTTTTATCTCGCTCGTGCAACAAACCATAAAATATGGGTATCATTTCCTGGTGATTTCGGCAGTACGGGCAAGTTGGCAAAAGTTCATTTCACAAGCAAACATTCAAGAAACTTTGTGCAAGGTCGCATCTGCAGTCTGTAATTTTTTACTGCATTTGCTCAAGTTGCATGCAAGAGGTCCTTATTTGGCAAATTCGATGTTCTCAATATGCTACCACAATCTATTTCATAAATGAACACCGTTCGAGTAGTTTAGTGCAACACCGAGACATTTCAAATTAGCTACACGCGACGTTGCAACAATTAGCCATCGTCCAAGTATTAAGATTTCTTACATGTGACAAAGTATAGTTTAAACATTGTTCTAATCACACACACTTAAATTGATTATGAAATATATATTGAGGTCAACAATTTTCAAGTGTAACGTCCTAGCTCCCATGGTCATCTACAAGCTTCATGGTTAACAAAAATTCAACCCTCCTATGAATATCCATGCAAAGGTGATGGAAAACTTAGGGCTCGTTTGATTAGACGTTTTTCATCCTTTCTCCATTTGGATACGCCAAAATCAGTTACCGAGAATTGTTTGGAAACAAAACTTAACTGTAATTACTTGTCAATAAACATTGTTTTTTCGGCAGTTACGAAATTTTTTCTTTGTCTGGTTATTCGTTCCCAAATCACTGTTTAAGATGCAAAATGTCCAAATTAACCCATCCACGTTCCCACGTTAAATCACAAATTAGCATCCTTTGTCTTCTTTAGCGGGTCGCACGAGAAATTACCTTCGTTTCTTCTAATATCACTCCATCCGGAGGACTCCCTAATCGCCTGTTCTTCCCACACTAGCATTAACCCCGCTCCATTTCTCCAGCCGGATAGAACCAGCCCCCCGTCCGAGACCGTCGACCTAACCTCCTACTTGAAAACGTCCCTACCATCCTTGATCATTGCTTCTTCGGCTCCTTTGTTGTTGTTCGACTTTGCTCCTTGGACGACGTTCCCTTCCTATCGGATCGAAAGCTGCAAAACTTTTATCGGAAGCAACGATGGTAGTTCGCTCGCTCTGAAGGTAACTTTCTCCGTTTCGTGCGCTTCTTCGGCCAAACCCCGCAAATCCGCGGCACTACAGGATTGAGTAAATCCGGGATATACAGTAAGAAGAGGGAAACGAAGGATTTATTCCACCGTGAGATTTATGGGCCACAAATCCCGTTTGGCATGATTTTGCATAAATCTTGCTCAAATCCTATGTAAATTCTGTTGCCAAATAGCCCACTAGTGCTTTTCCTAGTCGCAGTCGCAGATGCAGACGTGGGACAGTCTGACCTACTCCTAATCTTCTTAATCCAAGTTCTGGTGCTCCTGGAATTCTCTCGCTAGATCGATTGCTGGTTTTTATAGTATTCTTTCTACTTTGCGATTGAAATTGTCAAATTTTGTTTCATTGACTTTATCAACAATGATTGATGAAAGACTAATATAACTGACTCTGATATCAGATGGATCTATTCAATAACCTTAAATGGATTACTTGTTCATTCTCTTTTGTTCTTAAGCTAAGCAAAGTAGCAAACTAAGATGCTTAGAATGATGTAAATGGTGCTGCATCAAGCATTAAAATTCTAGAACAATGCGACCCTTTTCTGAATACATACACATTTACATGGTGTTGCATCAAGCATCAACTACGTAGGTTGCTACTTTAGATTTGTGTTCGATTCTTTGTATTTTTTCAAGCTCAGAAATAAGCTTGAAAAAGTATTTAAATTACGAAATTGCTTTATTTGATTACAAGATAAATGAATTTTCCAACATAAATATATTTGTATAGTTGCAGGTTAGCTTTTTTTAATAGAAGAAATAATAATGAAATAGTGTAACTATAATAATAAAGTAACATAATTTAAATTTTATCATATTTGTAGTAAAAATAATGCTATATCACTATGTTGCACCGATACACCTATTTATGAAGGCATGTTGTATCCGATACACCGATACACGGATACGCCTCCGATACTCCACCGATACGTGTCGGATACGTCAAAGCCGTATCCAATTAAAATACTATTTAATTTCAAAAGGACACGCGTATCCGATACGCGTGTCCGTTGAAAAACAAAAAGAAATCCGAAAACAAAAAAGACGTGTCGTTTTTACTTGCGCGGTTGCGAGCAAGATTCTCTCATTTCCGAGATGGATTTGAGTCTCTTGATGATATGAAAATATTAAAAATTATTTATCTTTCACTTGAAGAGCCTGAATTAGAAGCTATAATATTTATTGAACATGATATGAAAGTTCAAAGACAAACCAATGAAGAAGATAATTATATCATTCATTCTATTGAATAGTTGATACTTCATGTGCTAGATAATTTATGTTTATGCTTTTGTTGTTGTACTATACATTTAATATTTACTTATATTTTGATATTATAAGCTACAATGCTACAAATGATGTTGTTGTCATTTCAAATATTATGTTTTGATTGCTTTCTTAATTTTTATGTATGATTATAAATTATAATGCCGTGTCCGTGCCGTACCCATATCCTGTATTTTTAAGAATTGATATCCGTATCGTGTCGTATCAGTGTCGCCGTATCCGTATCGGTGCAACATAGGCTATATGTTAAGAAAGTATAAGTTAATAATGTAAACTTTTGATATTATAAGTTAGTAGAAAACTTCATTTTTTTTCTGAGAAAGTCATACATATAAATTTATGTAAATTTTGCCTTGTAAAAGAAAAAAAATTAATTACATATACTGAAAAATTAAGTAAAGGTAATTTAGTCTTTTATAATAAAATTACTAAAGCTAAACACCTAAACAAACAATTTAACTATGCTTTCAAGTATTAATAAGCACTTAAAAAAATATTACCCAAACAACATATCATTATTGAAACTCCATTTTATTAAACTTCGTTTTATAAATATCCTTTTCTAAAATACCTTTTTACCTATGTTGCACGGATACGCCTATTTATGAGGCATGTTATATCAGACACGTGTCGGATACGAATACGCCTATCATCCTCAAAAGGAATGTTTAGAATGAGGCTGTCAATGAAAATTTTATTTCAATGAAAATGAAAATTTTAAGGGATCTGCATAGATGTTTAGTCACTGGTCACTAGGCCATGTGAGGCTTGATCCTTCACAATATTGAGTTTGCCTATACCAGGTCAATTAATAGGTCAAAATGTATGAGTAAACTCCAAATTAACCTTGGATATGAGCCACACAAATCCATTGACCTCATTGCGTTACTCATTGTATACAAGTCATAAATGCGTATCATAATTTGCCAAGACTATTCATGATTTATATAAAAAATTCAACAGGATTTAACTCTAAATTACAAGTTATGATGATGTACATAAAATTATGAGGAAGATAAATAATAAGGCCTAAGAAGGGGATCTTCCTATAGATACAGGAATCTATTCAGCGTTTAATCTTGTGGATTTAACTCTTTACCATCTATAGGCTCCAGATATACTCACAACCTTTGAAATGAGTACAAACTTACATGTTGATTTTAATTCTTCTATACCATCATCGTCACCAATAATAAGTCATCATCTTAGATTTTATCAACTTGACTAGTCTTAGATGGTTCATTTCTACATCAAATGGAAGGTACAACAATGCATCATTGCTGCTGCAATTTTACCCTATTATGTGATTCATGGTTGACCATGGAGGAGTTGCAATGGTTGAGTCATAATCATTTGCAATACATAGAAACTTTAGAAACCTAGAAGTGTCGATGCAGGAACATCACATCAACATTGTCATCGCCATCATTAAGCAATGCATTTGTATGCCAAGTTATATGTAAAATTATCCCAGGCACGCAAGTCACATATGTTGTGATTGTGGAATCAAGTCACCTTGGCCTAACCTTCTCCTTGACATTGGACTAACCATTTTGACCACCACTTCCTTATTTGATGTCCAAATAATCGTTGACCACCACATCACCATGATACACTCTCACCCACAAAGCATGGTTGGCCCCCACTCCTAATTCCTTCCAAATTAATTCTCTAACTCCATTAATAGACTCAAAACCACAGTTTTTTTCATTGGTCTTCCCTTGCAAATACTTGTAAACCTTCTAACTTCTTAAAAACCTTCAAACAAAACAAAGCATTGACTCCAACTCACTTCGCCATGTTCACTTATCACATCTATATAAAATAATTAGCTACTTTTATTTTCTATTGGTGGTCCAGGATTTTATAGGTTTGAAAAAAGTTGACAAAATTAGATTTTTGTTTAGCTTATGATTTTTAATTGATAATACCTTATTTAAAAAAAGGAATGAGCATTTCATCATTTATAAAAATGGATATAGTACAACTCAGATTAACTGTTTTCTGATAAGAAAATTAGATCATTTAGATTGCAAATGTTGTAAAGTTATTCCGAGTGAAAATTTATGAAAAATAAAGATTGTGAAAATAAGATTGACTGTAGTGACCTTAGCACCCTAAATGAAAATAAAGATTTATGTTTTTATTGGTGTATTAGTAAAATCGAAGTTAGAGAGGCTTTAAAGAAAATGAAGGGTGGAAAAGCTATTGGGCCTGATGATATTCCAATAGGGGTGTGGAAATGCTTAGGAGATGAAGGAATTTCTTGGCTTACTAAACTTTTTAATACTATTTTGAAGACTAAAAAGAAGTCATATGAGTGGAGAATGAGTGTTAATTCCTATTTTTAAGAATAAAGGTGATGCACAAGATAGTGCGAATTATAGAGGAATTAAGTTAATGTGTCATACTTTAAAACTATGGGACAGAGTTATGGAGCACAGGTTGCGACGTGATACTAATGTTTCTCAAAATCAATTTGCATTCATACCAGGTAGGTTGACTATGGAAGCCATACATTTATTAAGAGGTTTGATGGAGAAATATAGAGAAAATAAGGAGGATCTAAATATGATATTTATTGATTTAGAAAAAGCATATGATAAAGTTCCAAGAGAAGTGCTATGGAGAGTTCTTGATAAGAAAGGAGTTAATAACACTTATATTCAAATCATTAATGATATGTGTGAAGGAGCTATTACTTCTATTCAAACAAAAGGTGGTTTGACCAAGTATTTTCCTATTTCAGTTGGGTTACATCAAGGATCAGCCTTAAGCCCATATCTTTTTTCTTTAGTCATGGATGTTCTCACTAGACATTTGCAAGAGGATGTACCTTGGTGTATGCTTTTTGCTGATGATATTCTTCTTGTTGATAAGACTAGAGAGGGAGTTGAAGGTAAACTTGAATTATGGAGGTCAACCTTAGAGTCTAAAGATTTTTGCATGAGTAAATCTAAAACGGAATATATAGAGTGTAATTTAAGTAGTAATAAACCTAGTGAGGGAATTGTGACTTTGGCTGATCAAGTCATTAATAAGAGCACACTTTTAGATATCTTGGATCTATTGTTCAGAGTGATGGTGAAATAGATGGAGATATTATCAGCAGAATTCAAGTTGGATGATTGTAGTGGAAGAATGCATCGGGCTTGTTGTGTGATAGAAAAGTACCCCTCAAACTTAAGGGAAAATTCTAGAAGATGGTGGTGAGGCAAGCAATGATTTATGGTGCTGAATGTTGGCCATTAAAAGAGTAGTATAATACTAAGTTAAGTGCGGCAGAAATGAGGATGCTCAGGTGGATGAGTGGCTTTACCCTTAGAGATAGGATACAAAAGGAGCATATACATTAAAAAGTTGGAGTAGCTCTATTAGAAGATAAGATTAGAGAGAGTCTTCTTAGATGGTTTGGTCAGACAAAACGGCAGCCTTCCGATGACCCGGTTAGGAGAGTAGAGGTATTAGATTTGACTTATGTTAAGAAATGTAAAAGCAGACCTAAAAAGACTTGGTTAGAAAATATTAGAGATGACCTTTCTTTATTAGATTTAAATGAGAATTTGACTTTTAATAGGACACAATGGAAGAAAAAGATTCATGTAGCCGACCCCACGTAGTGGGATAAAGGCTTAATGTTGTTGTTGTTGTTGAAAAAAGTTGACAATATTTGTCATCCAATTAAAGGCTCCAAAATTAAGGATCGAGTTGTGGGGGAATTATTTATCACACGAAAAACATTAAGTTACAAGTCATAACATTTTGAGCTAGGGGCATGATCCATATGATTTTTCCAAAGAGTTAAGTTAGTTGTTGAATTTATTAATTTCTTTTATATTAAGCATATGCTTCATCAAGACAGGTCTACTCTTTTTGGTAAGCTCTTTTATTCCTATATTTTTGTGGAGTTTCCAACATTTTTCTTTAATGTTTCATTTTCTTCTTCTAGTAGTTGCACCATAAGTTGTTTTTGGAAGAAGGCTTTTGCCAAATTTTTAAGAAAAAGAGTCTATAGCAGTAAGTCCATTACCTTGGGTACGATGGTTATCATTATAGATGCTTTGGAGATTGAAGCGTTAAGTATGACCGTCCATCGTACCTTCTTTGGGCCGTATAAGAGAAAAAATCTTGCTTAATAAGAGTAGGTTTTCTCTACTTAATATTTGGATACAAATTGTTCAAGTCATAATCTAGTTATGCAAGAAACTCAAAATACCCTACTTTTTCTACAAATCGCTTGAGAATTAAAGCATCATCACAGAATACCACCTTAAGATCTTGATAATAATCTAATTTAAGCCAATAAACCTTCATTGCATTAAAGTACTTAATAACATGAATGGTACCTTGCTTAGTTGTTGAAATCTTAGTTTTTATTTAATAATAAGGGTAGCAACCATCACTTTTGAATACATTTATTTGCCGGTTCCCCAAACTTATTTTGTGATAGAGAACACATAAGACTCACTGATTTAAAACATCATGGTATTACACAATCCTCTCATGATCATGACATTCACTTCATCCTAAAATACAAATTTTAAATTTTTTTGGCTTCGAAGAAGAATCCATTAGATGATAGATTTTTCTCTTACCTTTAAGAAAGGCCTTTATAATTTGAAATTATTTCAGATGATTTCTCTCACACATACGACATGAATCTTATAGCCCCTATAATTCTCCTTTAGTCAGATTTTCATTATTCATGTTTGTAGACTCTTTAAAAGGAATATCAAAGAAAAAAAATCATAATAAAGAAAAAAAAAAGAATTCAACAAAAAGGGGGAAAGAAAAAGAACAAAACTTGGAAGATGAAAATCCTAACCTCGCTCTAATACCATACAAAAAAGTGTAAAAACAAACTATTTAAGTTTTATTGCCTGATTTTTTTACAAAGTGCAGACGTATTCATCGACTTCTCCAAAAAGACATTCAATTGAAATAAATCAAAGCTATTTAGGAAAAAGGGAAAAAACATGTCCGGGGGATTGGCGGCTAAGATAGGAAGAGGAAGAACACGAATTGCAATCCAAGGGCAATCAAAGGATCCCGACGTAGACTCCTTGGTTAAATTATGTATCCCACAAACCTTTAACAAAACTAATTGTGCTTTTCAGTGCTCCTCTCTGAAATAAAGGACCTCTTTAATGAATAAGTGCACACCACTTAAGAGACAAAAATTAGGACCCAAGATCTATATGATGGATGGCTCATAAAAATTGCCTTTAAGTTATCAATAGCATTGTTATTTACCCTATAGTTTTCTTTTTGCAAACATAAGATTAGAAATCATGTTTCCGTAAACAATTATTCTCACTAGCATTCACCTTCAAATTCATTAGTTCTCTTGTTACACTAGTAATCAACTAAGTTAAGAGCTCCTCTTATTGAGTGTGAACCTAAAGAACCATCAATGAATTTATCTTACTTCTGCATCACATTTTAAATTTGCATCCAGGTTGCATCAAACTATCCATCATCACTTCATATAGCTTCATATACTAGCAAGGATTTCTATTCCGTATAGTTTTGGCACTTCTGAAAGCATCAAACAGCTTTAGTGGAACTCGAACACCTAAGGTTTTTCACTTTAGACCGGTATTCTTGCAGAGGACGGCAGAACTATATAGACAACTAAACACATTGATAAACCAGGATAAAAACCAACACTTACCCATGGGTCCTGTACCGGTATGCCTGCTGTAATCAATCAGATCCTTCATGCTATTAACCACTTCAGAAATCTGTAATATCAGAATTTCAGTAAAACGGCTATGAACTAAAAGTTTCTCAAAAACATTTGGTTTGGAAAGCAATCATACAAAGTACGAATCTTGCAAGTATATAAAAACAGAATTAAATGAATAAAATGTGAATTAGGATAAAACTCTGGTGTCTTAATACTTACTTGAAATAAAATGACTAATAAAAAGAAATACTTTCAAAATTTCATCAACATGAAGAATGAAGATGTGGAGCAACCAAAATGCAAAACGTAAAAATTAAAAAATAGCCACAAGTAGAATAAATGATGATGATGAAGTCAATCTACCCTAAACAAAATCGCTTGGAATGTAGAAGCACCTTCCTCCAATCCACACCATACAACCAAAGCATCACCTTTTTACTTGATGGTTGTGGAAACAGTAATAGTATCAAAGCCAGGACAGGATAACCGGAGATTGGCCAAGGGTGATTGGCTATTATTTATCATCATAAAATTAAAGATTTTCAATAGATAAAACTTCTGATCATTATCTAAAGGAAGAGAAAAAACTATCCATGAGTAATGAAATTTTGCCACATGTGCTTAATATTTTGGTAAGATCCTAACAACTTAAATAGTTAACGTGTAGGCTTGTTTCATCAAGGTCAAGTTTTAAATCATTCAATGCAATTTCTAGTAAATATTTACAATAGAAACAAAAAATTAACTGTTTTTCTTCTAAAAGAAAAACAAAATGAAATGTAATTCATAAAATAATTAAAGCACCATTCATGCTTTCTAAAAGAATATTTGACATGCATAACTTCTGTTTATAGTGAGCATGCGTGCAAATAGACACTTTATCATCTTCTTCCTACGCAAGAGAGATCACAAGGTATGGCATATCACAAGTTACTTCCTCAGGTTTTTTCCTTAGCTTTCTTTGTTATTAGAAATTTGAAAAGAGAAGACACTCTCTTCTCTCTTCTCTCTTCTCTTCTCTTTTGCTTTGTTGTAAGAAATGTCATTTAAGTTTTAGTGCGCTCTTTGCTACTTCTCTTAGTAGTTTTCTATAAAAGAGGATTTGAGATTATTGATACTCCAATCATTTTATACTACACATGTTTTATAGTGGCATTAATCAATACTAGTCCCATGGATGTAGTTCATTATTAATCAAACCATATAAATCTTGATATTCTTGTGTTTGTGTGGTTGTGTTTGTTGTTTTCTTTCATATTTGTATAATTCTTATATATTTAACCAAGGTTAACTTAATTGCTCTTAAAGAAACTCAAAAGTGAGTGATTTGGACACTACGAATGAAATAGTATCAAAGCAATCAGATTGAACCTAGATGATGAAGTCACCAAAGACTTTTGCTAACACTACCAAATATGAGTTTATAAATTCAATAGAAACCATAATTTAAACATCTAATGAAGAAAATAGGTTCAAAGAGAGTTTGCTCAAAAACTTTGAAGAGATAAGAATCCCCAGTTGAGGCACAAATGAGGAGATGGACCTGAAAACCCTTAGTTCAACAATTCTTAATGCTAGAGATAAGGTTATTTGAAATATAGTAGATCAAAGTATCACTTAAGAGATGTGGGAAATATTGGAATCTCTTAATATGATGAAAAATCAGTAACAAATAGTCTCTATTTAAAATAACAATTGTGAAAGAACCGGTCTAGCCAGCCGGTTCAATTGAACCGGCCAGCCCTATTATTTAATGCCGCGAACAGACAGACCAAGCAGTAGAGTCGCGGACTGAAGCTGGCCGAACGTAATCACGGAAATGTCAGGAAGGCTTGGTTTGCAGTTTTGAGCGAAGGATCGCGTACGTGGGAATAAAATAACTACTTCTCATAAGAGATAAGTCCATTCCATTCATTCATGTAGAAGAAAATGGGAGAGAGTCGTGTTTTGTCGTGAGAGGAAGCTGAGAGGAAGAAGAAGGAAATAAGTTTTTTTTTCAAATTCATTTCTATTAGCATTTTTTCTACTGTGATTAATTCTAAGAAAAGACAAGTAATATTAAAAGGAAATCTGGAAGAGAGAGAAGAAGAATTAGGATTTTTGGAATTCCTTCTTAAGAAAAAATATGTGATTTAATTTGAGGTTATATACTTTCATTTCTCATTTCTTTAGTTGAAGAAATAATAAGAAAATATATTTTGATTTTTATATTGGAAGAATCCAAGTGATATAAATTTTGGTTCGATGGTGGAGGAAGGAAAAATTTCAAGGAAGGGATGTTTTGGTGAGATAAATTGTATAGGAAATGAGATATTTTATCAAACATAGAAATAATAATAATCAAATTTAAATTTAAGAGTTTAAAAGCACATATTAGAGAGAGCGTAAATTTGAGAGATTATGATATTTAAATAAAATATGGATTTTAATTGAAAATGCTAATTAGGAAATTAATTATGCAAATAAGGAATTAAAGGATTAGTGATAAATGACATATTAATAATATAGAAAATATGAATTAAATAAAAAATATAGAGAAGGAGAAATAGAAAGTATATTTGTAAATTTCTTTTATTATTATATTTTAAAAATCAATTAATGTGAGAGACTTTGAGAAAGAGAAAGAGGGAGCGAACAACATGTATTTTAAAATATAATAATAAAAGAAATCTTAATTAATGAAATACATTATAATTATTTTTAAGAATTAAAGTATATTTAAAAAGAGAAGAAGTTTTGAAAGATTAAATTAGAGAAAATTAAGAGTAAATAATTAATTAAATTTAATGAAGTGATCTTTTATAGGTTTTAAATCTATCATTATTAGAATAAAGAGTAAAAATGAAACAACGTATTTCATAAGTTTAAGGTGAGTACTTATGCCTTCTAATTAAAGTGATAATATTTGTTTCTCCTACACGTGATGCACTAAGTACTGTTATTATCTAATTGCTCACTATTAATATTATATGATTTTTTTCATTAAAGATAATTGATTATGTTAAACTAGAATCAAGTTAAATTAGAAGACTTGAAATGAAATGATATATAGAAGTTAAATGATATGATTTATATAGTATGCTTGCATGTGCATATTAACTGATAGAGCACACCCCTTATAGTACTGGCTAGGGACGCAATGTACCCATGCACGTTAATGAAAAAGGCTATGAAAAAGGAAAATGACTACCTTCATTGGTACTAAATTAGACAATGGCTCTTGTGACGGTTGTATTATTAATGAGAAATGAGAAAGATATGAATAAATATATGATATATATGACATATATGATTTATGCATAACATTAAAAGTTTTGATGAAATGATATGATTAAATGAAATTATTTTATGATATATGATGAAGAAGGGATCATGCATATTGTTCCAATTGTCTTAAGTTACTATAATTTATAAGCATGTTTTACTCATAGTTGTGGCTTGCTTGTAATTGCTCTAACATTTTCAGGTATAATTTATTAAAATCAAAATGAATAGAAGAGGTGAAAATGTGTATTGTAGATGTGGCGCACTAGAATAAAGGTATTTGAATGATTTTGTATTAGTTTATTTTAGAAGTTTTAGTATCTCTTTTAGTGTATTGGACATAAATTTAGCAAATAGAATTTTAATTTACCGTCCGACTGTTTGTTCCCGCCTCATTAATTCGAGCCTCCGGGCTAGGTCATGACAAATTATTCGCACTTAGCATGAAAAATGATATATAATTACAAAAGCATTAACTTGACTACAATAAGATTCTATTAGATCTAGCAAATCTAGATATGAAGATTGAAGAGAAAGATAAAATTTTGACCATGTTATACTCCCTACTATCCACTTATGAGTACACCATCATCAATCATCACATTAGAAGTGTACCCTCCTATCAAATGAGTTGTGGAAAAAGGTGCAAGGATAATATATTAAATTTTTGTAAAAAAGGATTTGTGGCACTATCATTAGAGTAGAAGATTATTTCTCCAAAGTTATCAATTTGAAATACACTTTGCAATTTATTGCTCATCATTTCAAAAAAAAAAAAATCCTAAGCCATTTTTATAAGGAAAGAGGGTGAAACAAAAGGTAAGGAAATTTTCATCTCGGGTTCATCTCAAGCGCTCATGCTGCTCTCTCTGAGGTCGATTGTGCTTGCATGTGATTGTGCTCACAAGCCTTCGTCCTCAAATACACAACTAGCATACATTTTTTAATGCATTTTTGGTTGTCGTCATCATCATGTACTCACACATCCCCTCAGGTGTTTCACTTGACACATAGGATTGATATGCAATCCCTACAACGCATCAATGACTTTCAGTCTCAAGTTCCGTTTGATTCACTCAGCACATTGGTCAGTGGCTAACTGCATTAAAGCTTAGCTCGTGCCTTATCGTGGTAACAGATACTAATCTCAATCTCATATGCTAATTTTTCATTAACCTTTTACATCTATAGTATGTGTACAGGCTTTTTTCCTGGGGAAAACAAGCGTCAATGGGCAATTTAATCGCGCCCATGACATCTGTGGCATTGGCATCAAGAATGACACCCTTGCTGGCTCAGTCTTCCTTGATGTCTTTCAATATATGTTCTACATTTTCCGATTCGGTCATCGATGGTCCTCCTCACTTCCCCTAGATATAGTCCATTCTTTGAGATTTAAAACATCCTATATGATGCTTGGTCTTCAAGTTGACTCCCTTGGTTGAGCTATTCCTTAACCACCATTGATATAGACGCTCACAATTTCCTATCTGGCTACTCTTACAGTTGAACCAAATATAGATAGTATTCCTTATACCAATGCTCATTGATCCTTCGCTGCAATTGTTGGAGAGTCGATAAGTCCTAAAACTCTGATGACTTCTACCCAATTTCCTTTGCATTTCAACCAAAGATCAAACCCCGAACAACGCAAACAACCCTCCACAGTTTAGGTTAAACTAGCATTCATTCTCATTGAACTATGATTTTTGAGCTAGCTACACTATTCTCTTTCTCTTTAGTGGAAAAGTTCTTGATGGGGCATCTCAATCTTGAGATTATATGCCAATTTATGTCATACATGCATTTGGTTAAAAAATATTCTATTGGACTTCCTCAACCCAGCTATATTATTATCATATTATCAAATGATGCAGATTAATCTAGTATTCTCTCAAAAACACTCTTACTATATATGTAGCTTTACCATGTGTATGTTAAAGTGATCCTACCATTTTACTCATCCATGGAACCATCAATCACTTCAATTTGAATCTCCTTTCCTCAGCTTAAGCTTTACTATTTCAATCAATTTTCATTATACTCACTAGGTTATATCTTGGAAAATTGACATTGGGTGAAAATGGGCATTACTATATCTTTGGAAAGGTATGTTTGGATTGGTTTTACTTCTAGTGGATATCAACAACATGATGTGTTTGAAGGAGCTCCTCCATATTGCAACTCTCACAAAATATATGAATATAAATACTCAGATTACTTCATAGCTAATCAAAATTTGAGAAAAACATCTGCTTTGGATCATAACTGTTACGAACAAAGGGGTGGGGAGTTATGCAAATGATCCAAATCTATCTTCAATCACAGTGGATGTTGATCCACCTCTGCCACTTCATGCATGCACACAAAATCTTGAACAAACTCTAGATGATACTATAGAACCAGAATCATTAGATCCACCCCTTACTAAACTAAGTACGAAGGATATCATAATCTCATCGATATCAAAGAACATCAGAATATATCCTCTTAATGAGGTAGCCCCTCACTCCCTTTCTATTATTGAGAACAATGATGCCACATACTTTGAGCAACTTTCTAATTGGATATCGTGTGGTGTATTGAGTATTGAAGTCCAAGTGGATAGGAGATTTCATATCATATTTTATAGGGAGATGAAATTAGAAAGAATTTGTTATCATTCTCCAATATTCACAAAGCTACAAGCTAAGGGCAATAAATGAGAGTTATTCAAGGATATATTCACCCATTAGATGAACTGTTTTGTCTTTGTCAACATGTTATCTTAAATTAGTTTATGTTCTCTACATTTTAATATAACAAATCCTTGTAATTGTCTTTTAAGTATTAATTTATTTGGTTATAATATTATGGTTTATATTTAAAAAAGGTACAAGAATATAGCATATATGGTGGCTTATCTGCAAAAAGAGGAGCTTTGGTGAAAGCAAAGAATAAAGAAATAGATCAAAACTGAAGATAAAGAAAAAGGACCATGTCGCTGCTGCAAAAATCATGGATGAAAGAAAACAAACTATATATTATTACAATAAAGCTCAAAGAAAAAGGTGATCATAAAGGCAAATATAACTTTGAAGCAACATCTATTGTAGAGAGAAAAATAGATGGAGCTAATCTTTATTTTGATAACTACAAATTGTTGTGTTTCTTCTATTATTGATTGGATCAATAACTCTAAATGTTCTTATAATATGATTCCTCATAATAATTGATTTTCTTCTTATAAATCTATCAACAGTGGAATATCCATAGTGGCAATAACACTATCTATAGGATAATTGGAATAGGGGCAAATCACAACAAGACATGAATAGAGCTATAAGATTTTAGGAGAGGTCATGCATGAATCAACTTTGAAGAAGAATTTTATGACTTAGTCTATTTGAAACTCCAATGCCTGTAAATTCACTATTGAAAGCGAAGTTTTACATATTTCAAAAAGTAACATGATTTTGATGAGGGTAAAAAACATTGGCAATCTCTGCTTCCTTTAGAGTAGCACAATCATAATTGATGCATCAGTTTCTTCCTCAAATGATTTGACTTGATCATGGCATATAAGACATAGGCATATGTCAAAGTGGAGCTTATTATAATTGTGAAAAAAGGTTTGTTTTATAGTCAAAATAATGAAACACTAGAGTTTTATAAGCATTGTGGTTGGGGTGAGCCTCATAGATTGAACTTTTCAACTAATATTCATAAGACCAAATATAATTTGGAATATATTAATTTTTACTTGAAAGCCGTATCAATGTTAGATCAAAGGGTAAACCTACATGCATGCTTACCTTCATAGATGATTTCTCAAATGTTTAAGTTTTCTTGTTTAAACAAACGTTGTAATGTATTTAGCACATTCAAGAAGTGGAAAGCCACATATTGAGTAGCAAAAAAGCAAAAGGATTACGAGGAAATGAATGAATAGGATATTTTTAGAGTGGCCGAAAGAAAGATGCTCTTACATGCTTGAAACTATGTTCGCCAGAAATTTTATAAGTGCATTATAGTTGTACACATTAGCAAAACTAACGTGACAAAATGAATGAATAGGACAATAAGAGATTGACATGTGTACTTTATCCAATGATTGTTTGAACAATAATCTTCTGATAAATAGTATTTCATGTTATTTAGTGAATAAATCTCCAGCTACTGCTAATGAGTTGAGGACTCTTAAGATTACCATCAGTTCTTACTTTAAATTATTAAGTTCTAACGGGCTTAAATTGTTAACGCAAACTGTCATAGTTTAATATTCTAGTAAGTTAACAAGTTATCTTCAACTTACCAAACATAATATGCATCTATATGTATGCTTTAACCCATTGTTAATTATTTCTTTAATTCTAATCCTTTTTCCAATAGATATTTTAACTTGTTTCAAAATCTAGCAATATCTTCAAAGATAACACCATTTCCAAATAAAGTATCTATGGGAGAGTCAATAGCTTTCGTCAAAGAAGATATGCTTCTTCAAGAAGGTTTTTAACATACTTTCTTGAGAAAGAGAAGCATCATCTTTGTCAAATGCATACTCGATGCCAAGAAAGGGTTTTGAGCGACCTAGATCTCTGGATATTATCTTCTAAATATAATGTTTTATTTCATCAAGTCTCTATGTGTCACTTAAAGTGAAGATAATATCACGTGCAAGAAGAGTACAAAAAAAAGATTGAATAATTAGCATTATTACTTCAAAGCCCAGCAATAGCTAAAACCTTATAGAGTTTGTCAAACCAGCATTAGGACTTTGTTTCAATCCATATTTAACATTCTAAATCTTATGCATTTTCGTCTCCCCTTGAGCAACATACCTCAACATACCCAAGAGGTTGTTCTATATAAATAGCCTTAATGAGGTCTAAATAAAGAAAAGCATCACTGACATTCATTTGCAGCATAATCCAAACTTGATTATAGGATTTTTATCGAAAAATACAAATAGAATTAAACCAAGTAACAAGAGACCGTCTCAAAGAAGCCAATTCGCCAGCAAGCAATCCTCAAACTCAAATTCTTGCACCTCCCACATTGAGTTAATCAGCCTCAAATCCCTCTGGTTACAATGGTCAGCAACTTCTCATGATGGCACCTTCCTTGTCGGAGCTCAAATTTTGAAGTCTGCTCAAACTATTAATTCACTTGACTAACACATTCCTGCCTAGCAACTCATCCTAGTGTCTTTCTTTGACAACACTAAGTTAGCCTCCACCACAAAGCTACCATTCACTTACTCACCGCCTCGCTCAAGTACCTATTTGGATTTTAGGAAAAGACTTCTCTAGCACTCTGCCGGTCTAACCAACCAGCATCTATGGTTCTTTGTTAGGGTCCAAGCACTCCATCCAAAACCTCTCACGATCGACCTTCTAACAAAACTCATCAACACCTCAAGTGCCTCATCAATTGACTATCGCCTTATAGGCACACTCCTCCAGCTCCCTATCAATTAGCATTAAGCTGGCTATGATAGATACTCATCTAAACATTGGCTTGCCAACCAATAGGCCTTACTGATATGCACCTACTGGTCAGTATTGATGCCTCCATAAAGGCTCCAAAACCAAGCTCCTCATTAACAATCCTATCAAAGAACATTCTACCCAGACTCTACTGTTGAATCTCCACATGTACTCAATGCAAAACCAGTAATTATGAAAAGGCTAAAAGGGATTGTGATGGGGACATCGATAGGAGATTTTGACGCGTTATCAGATACGACACAAGAGATCGATGGACATGATGGAGAGCCTTTATTATTGATGCTTATTTGCATTAGCATTTTATGTATTACGCATTTCTATTTCAGTTTTTACATTTTTGCCCTTATGGGTAGTTGATTACTTTTGTAGCCCAAGGGGCATGTTAGTCTTTTGTATTAATTGTCAAGGAGAGGCCAATATATATGGCTCTTGTATCTTATATGAGGATTGATTATTGTTGAATGAAATTTCTTGCTCTTTGTTCTCTTTGTGAGTTCAATTTTAGATCTCTTGGTGAGTTCTTTACGTGATCTCTTTGTGAGTTCTTTTGGGTGAATCATTGAGATTTGCAATACTTAGGCTACGTTTATTTTTTTTTTGTGCTTTTGTAAAAGGTTGTTTTAAAAAACATTAGTTCAGAAAATGGAGTTTTCTAACGGAGAAGCATATATAAAAAGCTTTCTCAAAACTGTAGAAAAATAAAAAAATGGAGTTATTGGGAACGTGATTTGACGGACCAAACAACACTAACAAAAAATTCCTCCATTTCCAAACGAAAAAGGCAAAAAAAACGCCCAAACAAACAAAGCCTTAGTTTCTTGCCCCTCCACCATAAGAGACCACAATCAAAGCTCAAGAGCTGGAAGAAACCGAGCCCTCCACTGTTGTCGCCGCCCTTAGAGCTCCATCCGCCGCCCGCCTTCTCACCGCCGGCCGACCACCTAGCCACCGGCCGTCCCCCATCCGCCCACCACCCCTCTCTCCCATAGTCTTCAATTTCTGAAATTTGATTTTCAAATTACAAATTCTTTCCAAATTTGGAATTCCAATTTAGGAAAGTTTTAATTTTTTTTAATTCAATTTTAAATCAAATTAAATTGGATTCACTAAAATTTCTTTCCTAGTCATCATCACAAATTGGAAACCCCCCTCCTCTCCCAAATCTTCTCCCACTTCCTTGATGCCCCCCCCCCCCCCCCCCCCCCCCCCCCCCCTCATTGGGCTTCCCATTGAATGCCCAATTAACTCCACCCCTATTTTGAAATTCAAATATAATTTCAAATATTTTCCCTTTTTCCCCCCACTTCCTTTGAGCTGAAATTAATTTCAGCACTTAACCATTTTCCCTAATCTCCTCCCTCTCATTAAGCCGCCGGCCCCCCTAGGGGATTCAAATTTGATTGCCCCCTTAATTGCCCACCCCCACTAGACATTCAAATTTCCCCTTCATTTAATCTCCCTCCAAATTTTCTTAAAACTGAAATTAACTTCAGTTTTCTAACAAAACTCCTCTAACCCCTAGTTGATCCGCCCTCTCTCTCTCTCTCTCTCTCCCTACCCGAGCCCACTACTTCCCCATTGTCTTGTCTAGTTCTACCAAGAGAAGTTAGTCTACCACCAAACTCACCCACAAGATTATTCATCATCATGAATGGCGGATCCCGAAGTTGATCACGGGCTCATATTCGACGTCTACGGAGATATCCACATTCTCCGATCTCCCTTCTTCGACGTTGGGTTTGGCTTTGACGACACCATCGAGGAGTACTTGAATCAAATCCTTCCAACCCTTGTGGACGTCGTCGACGATCAATTTTCAGACTACGATTGGATCATCAACGGTCATCCTCCCGTGCCCCTCCACCTCCGAGTACCTTACCAACAACGACGTTCCTTGGCTCCTCCCTCCTCGTGGCGACTTCATTTCTAGCGTGGACGATCTTCCTCCGCTCAACCTAGATTCGTAGGAAAGAGAGTAGGTCTTCAAGGTGAACAACTCGTTATTAATCTTTGGATTCATGTTATAAGCTTTTAACATTACTTCCCCCTTTGTATTTGATTAAATTGTCTTGGTTAATTTCAATGCAATTCTTTGCCTAAGCAAGTGGAATACGGAGAACTCTTCTAACCAACTTTGAATGGATGCATGATTTTATAACGATTAAATTATTAGTAAATTATCTTTTTATAATTTTGTGTAACTCCAAGTTTGCATCACATCAGATTGCATGTCGTTATCAAGGGCTAGAATAGCACTTTGGGATAACCAATCAAAGAACTAACTTCTCCAAATTAAAAAGCACCTCATCCATGATGATGTGAGGGATCCACAAGTGTTGATATTGAATCCATGTAATAGTGAAAGTAGGGCTTCTTCCCTCTCTTCTTCTCCTTTGTCCCTCACTTAGTCGGCTTTACCAAATGAAGCGAGATGGATTTTTCTTACATAATGTATATTTTCTCTAACCTCCAGCTCACTGCACTATGAACATAGGCTAAAGGGCAATAATCCCAGATCCACCATCTTTATATGCCTTCCTCTGCCTTTCCTCTCTCTTATACAAGGGTGACACCACTCCTAAGGTCATTCAATTCCACTCTCCAAAATAAAAAATTAGCTTAATCTTCTTTCCCCAAGCCAAAAAAAAAAATATCCTGAACCTAAGGCTCAAAACCATCTCTATATTTAGGCATCATCACACTACTCACAAGCCATGTTTGGGGTAATGTAACAACTATAAGATGTATAATTGTTAATCCATGAAGAGAAGTTCAATCAATAAAAAAATTAGAATCAAACACTAAGAGTAGCTTGAAATTGTTAGATTAAATATTAATTCAAATTCGAATTAAATATTAGATTTAGATTCATAAATAGGATTATATAATAGATTGTTCAAGATATTAAAATGTTGTTCTATATATAAGTTCAAATTGTCATCAAAATAGGTCATCATCTTCAATCAACATGTTCACCCACAAGATTTGAAAGGACATTAAATTATTGCTAAAATGACATAAGTCTTGAGGACATAAAGAGGTTATATGACCTTTCTCTTGACACTTATAACAAATTGCCTCAATAAAGTGTGTACCAATGAATAGATCAAATTAGGTGCTAGGACTAATAGTGGGAGTATGTGCAAAGTGAAGAAGGAGATTAAAAAAGGCTAACTTATGGAAAAAAACATTAAGATCATATTTTCATTCAAAGATGCAGGCATCAAATTGACTTTTTATTATTATTTTTATATATGTCAATCATCATGTGCATCACTAAAAGAGTAATAACTTTTGGAGTATCTAAATGGTATCTAGGATCTTTATGATCTGTCTCTAGGTCTCAATGGTTTTTGGGATCCCATTGATCTTTAAAATTTATATGACCTCTATTGTTCCTAGCCTAATAAGGTCAGGGATGATAGTCATCTAGACTTATCCTATAGGAATTTCTTTCATCATGAGAAAGGTCAACTGTATGACTTTTCTCTATACAATTATAATGGATAGCCTCAATAGTTAGTGAACAAATTAATTGATCATTTTTAGTGCTAAGAATTATAGTGGGTCTAAGTGAAAATTGAATTAGGAGGCTATAAAAGTTGACTTAAACTTTCCGTATATGTTTATGCTAGTGATGACAGATTTATTTATAATATTTCTATTGGAAGGACACTGATAACATTTCACCTATAATACTCTATGATGAGTTTCAACTATATTTGTAAATCCAAAATGTTGTACATAGGTCATAATTTTAGGAGAAAGACTATTCACAAAACATAAATGTAATCACCCATATTTTATTCTTTAAACCCATCTATGTATTGACTAATAATTTGGTTATCTTGTCCGAGATTTATTAGGCACTAAACTAGTCTAGGGTAATGCAATCTAGCTTTCATGTAAACCCAAGTTCTAATTAAGCAGTCAATAAAATTGTTTAATATATTATAAAACTAAATAGAATCTTTTAAAAACAACTACTAACTCAATGTTTGCATGCTTGATGCACTCTGTGATTAATACCGAATACCAATAGAATAAATCCTCAAGATATAACATAAAGATTTGAGACGAGTCAGGTATGGGTTCAGATTTCTGATCCGTTTGTGTAATTAGGTCGGGTTCAGGTTGGATCATTCGAGGGTGGGTCAATTTTGGGTTGGACCCGAACCCGACCCGAAAACTCATTCTGACACACCTAGGATAAAGGTTGTGGGCCATGAAACAGTTCTAACAAAACTTTTAACAAAAAAGTAGCAAAGAATAATTAAACAAGACTTTGACCATCAAAAGCATAGAAATTTTGAATACCTATACTATTATGGATGAAAAAGATTTTTATCATTATTGAGTAGTATATATGATCATCTAATAAATGGTACATTATAGGAAAAAAATACAATGTCATGGAGGATCATCAAATAAACATGCACAACTACCCATGATATAACCACTTTCCTAAGATACATGACAACGCTACACTCACCCACATATTGAAGCATATATGTATTAATAAACTCAAATTTGTTACACAGTTATTAATACTAAGATTAGTTGCAATGCTATTGTGAAAATATTTACAAGCTACTCAAAGCTGCAATTACAAGCATCAATTTTCAACAATGAAGCATCATGAATAAAGTAACAATCAAACTCAATATATTTTATTCTTTCATTGAATATTGGGAATGTAGAGTAGTTGTATGATTTGAAACATTATAAAACCATAGGTTGCCTAGCAAAAATTCAAATTCCACTATAAATATTTTGCCCCACATCATCTAACATGTGGAGTGTGCCATAACCCTACATTTTGCCTTTGTACTATCAACGATTAAAAAGGCGGAAGAGGCGTACGCACTGAGACGCGACTCAAGGCGAGGCGAAGCATTTGCGCGTTGAGGCTTACGCCTCGTTGGATTCGGCGGAGCGTGCACTTATTTCGCACAGGGCATAGGCTTCGGTTCGTAACGCCTCTAAGCGAAACGAGGCACCGCTTCGATTTGTCAGTATATAGACCGAGCGGTGAGAGTCGTATAAGAGTCGAGTATTAGGGTAACATACCTGCTTTTGCTTCGGATGAGAACTAAAAGGCGAACTCCGTCGACTTCGACGACCACAGTTCGGTCGAGTTCGAACATAACTGGAGGCGATCGAAGGTAACGAATTATTTCTTCTCTTTCTTCCCGTAATCTTCCGGTCATTTGCTTCATGTCTTCGCTTCTTCTTCTCCAGCTTCCTGTAATCGAAGGTTCTTTTTTCACGGCTAGGTAACGATCTTTCTTCCTGTTATTTGCTTCATGTCTCGCTTCATCAGATTGTACATGCTCGGTGCCGCTCAGTACATGCTCGGTACCGAGGAGTACATGCTCGGTACACGCTCGGTACTGAGCGGTACATGCTCGGTACTGAGCAGTACATGCTTGGTACACACTCGGTACTGAGCAGTACATGCTCGGTACAAGCTCGGTACTGAGCGGTACATGAGTACATGCTCGGTACACGCTCGATACTGAGCGGTACATGAGTACACGCTCGGTACATGCTCGGTACCGAGTAGTACATGCTCGGTACATGCTCGGTACTGAGCGGTACATGCTCGGTACACGCTCGGTATTGAGCAGAATTTCAAAATTACTCTTATAATATAATTTTGTTTCGGGGAAGCTGCCCCCGGAAACCCCCGCAGGGGCGCTGCCCCTTGACCCCGCGACTTGACCTGGCAGGTCGAATCCCGCCAGGGGGCAGCGCCCCCTTGGACCCCCGGCAGACTGGTATATTTTTGTATTCATGTTGTTTTATTATTGGTATTTGGTAGTACAAATAATTGTTAAAATTTATCCTATTGTTAGCATGACTAGTGGCACAAGAAGGAAAGATCCTGCATGGAAATATGGAACTCAAGTTGAAGTGTCAGGCAAAGGTGCAAAGAAGGGATATGTTTACATGAAATGTAATTTCTGTGAGAAGCGTATAACTGGTGGCGTCAAGAGATTGAAGGATCATCTAGCTTGCACTCATGTCAATGTGGGACCATGTGCAAAAGTTCCTGATGAGGTAAAGAATGAATGTATAAATTATTTAAAGAAGTTTGCCACCACAAAGGAGGTCACACAAAGAAATATGGAAGAGATGATAGAAAACTCTTCTTACTATGGATCACAGCATGAAGGTTCCAGTACTGTAAGCCATCTAGTTTCTTCTGACCGAGGCAGTCGGGGGCCCATGGATAGATTTATGTTAAATATTGATAACGACGAAAACATAAATACTCAGGATATTCAGCCTCCTACAGCTACAAAAGAACTCAGGAATAGAGTTTGTTTGGATATCGCCAGATTCATCTATGAAAATGGGATTCCATTTAATGTTGTTAGGAGTCCGTCGTGGATCAATATGTTACGATCTGTTGGAAGCTATGGAAGAGGATTACAACTTCCAAGCATGTATGAGCTGAGAACTTGGATGCTGAATGAGGAGGTCAAGACAACTTCAAAAATGGTGGATGATGTTAAGAAGACTTGGATTGAGACAGGGGTGACAATAATGTCAGATGGTTGGTCAGATATTCGACATAGAAGTATTATAAATTTTTTTGTCAGCAATCCATATGGAACAGTTTTTCTCAAATCAGTAGATGCTTCAAACTTTGTAAATGATGCACAATTATTGTTTGAAATGTTGGATGAAGTTGTGGAGGAAGTGGGAGATGCTTTAGTAGTACAGGTTGTTACTGATAATGCAAGTGCATACAAAGTTGCAAGAATGAATGTTAATGGAGAAGAGGCCTCACCTTTACTGGACTCCTTGTGCTGCACATTGTATTGACTTGATGCTTGAGAGGTTGGGACAGTTGCCTCAACATAAATCAGCCATATTTAAGGCCAAATTCGTTAGTAAGTTTATATACAATCATTCTTGGGTACTCGGCTTGATGAGAAAATTCACTGACCAGGAAATTATTAAACCTACTGTTACAAGATTTGCTACTGCATATTTAACATTGCAGAGATTCAAGGAGTTAAGACAACCTTTGGAAGCAATGTTTTCTTCTAAAGAGTGGGATAAAAGTTCATGGGACCAAAAAACAAGAAGGAAAGCAAGTTAAAAAGATTGTTATGAGAGACGATTCATTTTGGTGCAGTACAAATTATGCTTTGAAGACAACAGGACCATTAGTAAACGTGCTTAGAATGGTTGATGGTGAGAGGGCCCCGGCTATGGGATTTATTTATGAAACAATGAATAGGGCTAAAGAAGATATTGCAAAAAAATTGGGAGGTCAAGAAAGTGCCTACAAAGAAATATGGGATATTATAGATGAAAAGTGGGATCGACAATTACACCAACACTTATATGCTGCTGCGTACTATTTAAATCCCCAATTTTATTATGATAAGGATTTTCATGTTGACAAAGAGGTGAAAACTGGTTTGTATGCATGTATGGACAAACTCATTTCTGAAGAAAACTACCTTAAAGTAAAAGATCAACTTGAGGATTTTCATTTGAAGAAGGGAATGTTTGGATTTAGAGCAGCACAAACATGCTACAAAACACGATCTCCTGATATGTTTATAGTTTGAGTATTTATAATTTTAATGTTAATATTTATGTTCAAGTCTTCTACTTCAACCAATATTCATAAAATACTATGTTTGTCTTCATGTAGAACGTTGGTGGGCTCAGTTTGGAGATGATGTTCCTGAATTAAAAGCTTTTGCAGTTAAAGTTCTTAGCCTAACGTGTTCGGCTTCTGCATGCGAGCGTAATTGGAGCATTTTCAATCAAATTCATACAAAGAGGAGAAATCGATTGGCGGCAGATCGAATGAACAAACTAGTTTATGTTATGTTTAACAAAAAATTAAAAGATAGATATCTCAAATTGCAGAATCAAGGAAATATTGAGAATGAAATTGATCCTTTGCTTGTTGATGAGTTACAATCTGATGATGAATGGGTTACTCCTAAGAATGCTAATGTTTCTGAAGTTGAAGTAGAAGGAGAAACTCATGTCAATGAAGAAGATAATGAAGCAACTGCCCAAGTATATAAAAGAAAGAAAAAAAGAAAGAAACAAAGTGAGATTGAAGCTTCAAAAAAATTCAAAGGTATTCTTAAATATAATGAATTATTTTGTATGTTACTATTGTTTCATTTTATAGCTAATGAAATATTAACTGATATAGGAGATAAAAGAAAAAATATTATAGATGAAGAAGAGTTTGAGGATGACTTTGACATTAATTATGAAGATTCTTCTGAAGACAATCAAAGTGATGATGAGCCTGCTTTGGGTCTTGATCCTAAGGGGATGTTTTATTTTTAAGTGAGTTTATTTTAAATCTTGTATTACAGTAATATTATCTTAAAACAAATCTTCAAATTAATAGTTGACATAATATTTTGTTATTTTTGTCATTATTTATAATTTTAAATTAATTTATTTTAATCGTTTTGAGGCTTACGCCTCGATCCGCCTCGAGGCTTACGCCTCGCCTCGTTTAGAAAAAACGCCTCAATTCCCGATTTCGCCTTTTAAAACCTTGTGTACTATACGTCTATACCTAATCACCACAATTTGTTTCTTACTTTTTCTAAGTAACCAAATCTCCAACAAATAGATATTACCAAGATGTTGATTTTTTTTTTTTTTTTTGTCATCAATTGATCCAACAATCAAGATCAAAAATAGCTTCCACATGAAGGTGCCCATTCATGGGGTAAAGAAATCCTTTTCTTAAGGCCTTCTCGATATGTACCTGAGTATATAAATAACAGCTTCCCAATATTTTTGTTTGGAAGCTTACATGTGCTGACTAATAACTCACACAACTCAAGAAATATTTGTTTGTGGCAATAAAGAAGACCAATTTACCAAACCAACTTATGATACGAGAAACATCCTCAAATAATACTTTCCTAATTTGCCATATTTTGAGCGACAATAAGAGTGTCTGCAGGTTTGCAACTTAATTGAGTGTGTAACCATTTCAGTATAGATTGCCTAATTTCAAAGGAAATTTTGAAGTGCCTTCTCGTACAGTCTAAAAATAAAAATTGCAGACCAAAATATAACAAATCGATTAAAAAAAAAAGATGAAAGTTGATCAACGAGATATATATATATATATATATATATATAGACACACACATACATAAACATTTATCTGTCCAAATGCCACTTGGAAAGCACATATTAGATAGCTCGTATGCTCAACTAGTTGAGTCAGCATGGTGTAAGTGTTAGGTACTTCAAGAGAAGAAAAAGGGCATCGAGTGTAAACCTCACGACAACATGAGAGTAGAAGGGTGGCGAAGGAAGAGGAACAATTGAGGAAGATTTTTTTAAGGGGAAGAAAAATAGGGTGAGAATTGATGATCGCGTCTACAAAAGCATCGATGTGCAATGTGAGTGAGTTTAATAAGAGCAATAGCCTTTTCGAGAATGGAAGTAACCTAGAAGAATATACTATATGGCCAAGAAGAAAGCAAGTAGCATGTATGAAAAGAATGCACAATATAGACGCAATTGCAAACATGTGGATAGAAATAAAAAGGAGATTCTCAATGCCAAAAATTAGAAAAGTGAAAAACTTCCTTAAGAATAATAATATATAATAGGACCATATTAAAAGATATCATGTAATTAAAAAAGTATCACCCCAACATCAAATAGATGGGGATCTTCGCATTCAATAGACCTAATCTGCTAACACCTATGAGAATAAGAATGATGACAATGCCAACACAAGAGTGACATTGAGACTACTTTTCTCGAGGGAATTATCAGTGCAATAAACTTTATTCATAGTATAAAATTAAACTTTTATTTCTTAATAAAAATTGTGAGAGACAAACAAGGATTCAGACTTGCATTTCAGCAAGTAAAACCCAAATAGCAAGAGAATAATCAATGAAGCTAACAAAATACCTAAAACTTAAATAGGTAAGGCTTTTACTAAGACTCTCAATAATATAATGGACCAACTCAAATGAATATTATTTGAAATGGACACATAAAGGAAAAGACAATATAATTTTACCATGTTCATAAGCATTACTTTCAAATTTAAGCATGGAGGATAAAATAATAGCAAAATCTTAAATTCATGGTGCCAAAAATAGCCTAAACAATAACACCACTAATATGAACTAATGATAGATGAGAAAGAACAAGGGATCACGTGATCAAATAATAAATTCCTCCAATTTCAACATCTCCTCCAATCACCTTCCTCATATTAAGATCCCAAAAAATTCAATGATAAGGATAAAAAGTAATAGAGCAGTTATGAGATTCAATTAAACAATGAATAAATGATAAATTGATGAGAAACTTGAGTACATATAACACATCGAGATATGACTTACGAAAGAGAAGCAATCCTTAGCATGTTAGTTGACAGGAAACATAAGTATACATAACACATTGAAAGAGACTTCAAGAAAGAGATATCTTCTTTGTCAAAGACAATCTAAGGAGAAATGGTAGATATGAAGGTCAACATAGGATAACCGATGTTGATTACCTTCCATGATATAAAAAAAAATATCAGGATCCAACAAGAAGGGCCTATCAAATGAAGCAATTGCAACAGATCCAAAGGAGGAAACAATACAAGTAGACATAAGCATCTAAGATTGCTAAGAGCGTGATAGTTTTTGAAAGGATGATGGTAGTGGGAAAATAGGTAGCAAGCATTGAAGATTCAAAGGCATGTTAATCAATGAAAGGATGCTTGAATTTGGCCCAACATTGCTATGAAGAATGATTAGTATATGAGTATATCCATAATGGATTAGAGAGCAAAGGGCATTCCCCACTCCACAAACACTCTTAGTCTAGCCTCTATGAACAAAACATAAATAATCTCCATGATGCCCCACAACAACGACAATCTAATCAAAAACTATAAAGTTGGGAGATAATAGTTTGGTGACAAGAGAAAATATAATCATTAACAAACTACAAAATCATAGAATTCATCATACTCTGAGCTTGCACATGTTGATGAGATTGACGATAACATAAAAGAAATTTAGCAACTCAAAATTCCTCATTTTATTGTTATTAGAATTTTGAATCAAAAGTAAAAGGTATATACTAAAGTAGCTAATCCTACTTATCCAGCAAGGTACTATAGTAGTCCTGAATGAAAAAAAATCATTATGTTATAGAGAAAATAAATTGAGTACAAAGTATACACCCTAGAGATGTTACTTTTTTGAAAATAAAGAAAGCAATGAAAATCTAACTTTGATGATTTAGAGGCCATAGTAGTTTCGAGACAATTGAGTATCCAGGCGAGAAGGGCATTATCACAAGGTTGTTATTTGGAGACGTTAATGGTGTTATCATTAGTAAGAGGAGACACATCAATATGAGAGAGTTTGTCCGATGAACCAATAAAAAAGTAAATAGCCCACAACCATAATAAATAGTTGGTATCATTAAAATTAATTGTGATACCGATAATGGAGTGCTTTGAATTATTGAGCAGAGATTAAGCAGCTTTGCCATCATGTGAGTGAGAATTGAAGAAAATTAGAATGGACTCAAATTATGAAGATGGATAACAATTGCTGCCTTAAGTAACCTGCGAGGGAGAGCAAGAATAGCATACATTTATAATGGAGTGTTTTAAATTATTGAGCGGATATTAAGAAGCTCTTCCACCATATGAGAGAAAATTGACGAAAATTAGAATGGACTCAAATCATGAAGATGGAGGAAAATTTCTGCCTTAAGTAGCGTGCAAGGGAGAGCAAGAATAACATTCATTAATAATAGCATATGTGGGTGACAAGATGGATAACACAGATTAACTAATGATAACCCATGCAAGAGTGGATGGGATTGTCAATGGGGATATACCAAGCCTAATCGAGATAGCAAAGTAGCTCACAAAAGCATAGATGAGTAAACACATTGTAGCTAGTGAGCGCAAGGCCAGTGCACACAGTGTGAGCAAACATGAAGGGGCCAGGAAGAAATGAGAGCAAACAGTGTGAGTGGTGCAGGCAGCATTATCAAGTCAACGGTGAGTGGTCAAGCAAGCATTGCACAAGTAGTCAAGCGATCAAGCGCTGTGAGTGAGCACTTTAGGTTCTTGTAATGTGGGTAATGAATAAGTAGATCTAGGTGATATTAAGAGGGTTGGTGGTTAAAATTTTCCTAGTTTGAAAACATGTTGATGGAAAAAATTATCTTTATTCAACAGAAGTAAACATGTATGATAGAAGAAAGAATATAATATCACAAAGGACCGCCAAATAAACATGGACCACTAACCATGATAAAATCACTTCCTTACAATACTTTTTTTTAAAACTTCCTTACAATTCATGATAACACTAATAGTTAAATCTAAAAGACCATTATTGTTGGAGTGCTTATTGAACAATTAGAGCCAATTGACATATGTTAAAAGTAAAATTAATCATGCAAAGAAATCTCATTAAACTTGAATAACTTACATATAGAAATCAAGAAATGGGTACAACTCTTTATAAAATATCCATCAATAAAAAGATCAAATATATTTAGCTAATAGCCCAATGACTACATATACTAATCAACTTTATGATCAAGGAGGCTCTCCCAACATTGGGCTTGGCCGACCAAGAAAACAAGCAACATGGGTGGGCTAAGATGGTGTAGTATAATAAGGCAGCCTAGCTTAGATTAGGTTAAACCACATGATGCCAGGTGAAGATCAGCATGGACGTACAAAGCTAAAACTAGACCAAGCCTATATAATGGATTCCAAGACTAAGTTGTAAGAAAATTCCATGAAATGGGATTGGAGCACAACTAGTTTCACAAGAGAATATATCCAATCAGCCCATTCAAATTAATATCTTTATTAAAAAATTTATGTTGAGTATTAAACAAGGATAATGATGTGTAATAGGAGATTAGATTGTTATAATGATAGATCAATCGTAGAATGTATCTAGGAAGTTTTGTATTTTGGCTTAAACATTTTTAAGGTTAATATGTCCATTTATGGCCTTCTTAATGCTTGGTTTGTGAATCCTATTGGGCATATTAGAAATGTTACCTCTTCCCTTATTTTATGGTTCTTGTGGTTGGAAAGGAACAACTCTTTGTTCAATGGTGTTAAAATGAACTCTTTAAGGGTTATTAAAAATGTCAAGGATAAACTGCTCAAACTGTTTTCTGTTAATTTAATTTCTATGAAAACGTTTCAAGAATTGTTTTAATGTGGCTCTGGTTTTAGGGATCTCTTTGAACTTCCCTCTGCCTCCTACTACCTCTTGTCTGGTTCACTGGGTTCGACCTATGTTGGGTGGTTTCAAGATGAATGTGAGTGCCAAACTTGAGCTTAATAATTTGGGGTGTGGTGGCATCATCAGAGATGGCTTTGGTAAGGTTTTAATTGGCTTTGCGGGCCTTTTAATGGGAACTATTCTCTGGCTATCTTTGCTTCTATTCTTTATGGTTTAAGATGGTGTTTGACCCTTGGTATTGTCAATATCACTATTGAGACTGAGCTTAATTTTCATATTCAATGTTTATTTAATGAGTTGGACTTAATTTGTCACCCGGAGGCCTTTTATACCATTAGAGACATCAAAAACTTGATGAACTCTATCAATGTTCAGAATTCCTTTATCCATAAGGAGGATAATGCTTGTGCTAGCTGGTAAGCTTGTTCTGGAGCTAGGAAGTCGAATTTTATTGATATTGTTGAAAGCAATGCTCCTGCTGCTCTTAAAGGTCTTATTAATTTGGATAAAAGCTCTTTCACTTATGTTAGAATTTAATTTTCTTCTGCGTGTGTCTCCCTTTTTGGTCTGGTGTTTCGTTGGTCTGCTGGTGGTGTTGGGCTGCTCGGGTTTCTTTGTTTTGGGTTCTTCGGTGTTTTTGTTGTGCTGGTGCGTATGGGTTTGTGTTATCTGGTGGTTTTGGATTCTCAGCTGGGTGTTGGTATCTGGGTTTTCCTGCTTTGTTAGGTTGGTGCTGTTGGATTGGATTTGATTTTTTCGCTGGAGGATCTTTTACTGGGCTCGATCAATGCTGGTATTAATTGTTTAATTTGGATTTTTGGGACTATTTTGGGGTTCTGCAGTCGTCCTTGTTGGTATAAGCTGGATAATTGGTTGCTCCTTTATGTTATTAGTTGGCATCTCATCTATGTTTTGGATCCTATTTACTGTGGTTCTTGGCTGTGTATGGGGGTGATTCTTATTTCCACTGGCATGTGGGGGTGACTCTTTTTTGAGCAGGTGGATCTTGGTTCAGTCTGCTATGTTGGGAGGTTATATTTTGGCTGGTTTTGTTGTTTTTCTATGGGCTGTGACTTGGTATACTAAGAGTTATTTGTCATTTTGCAGGAAGAACTTATATTTGAGTCATTGGACCCATTTTGTGCAGATTATTGCTCGTATCAGTTTTGGATAAGCGAGCAAGTGCTGAGAGTTTTTGTGAGCTATCTCCCCATTTTTTGGGTGTTCATCCTTGAACACCGTAGAATGTATCTAGGAAATTTTGTATTTTAGCTTAGCAGGGACCTTGAGCTCTTAGGGTTTTTGGTTTTTTTGGCTTGTAGCTCGCCTGAGCAGTAGTAGAGCTCAAGGTCCCTTTAAGGACCTTGTAATTTTTTACAATTATATCAACGCGTAGGCCCCTTTGTGGGTTCCCCCTAAAAAAAAAAAAACTTTTTAAGCATGTAATTAATTTAAGACTGGATAATCTTGTTAATTCATATAATCTGTAAATAAACAACTTATTTTTCCATCTTTTTGTGGAAAATTAAGTAAAAATTTTGAAGGAAATCAAATAACTCATCCATATGTTCTCTCTTTCCAATACTTGATTGGAAACAATCTAGAAGAGGAAGGAGCAATAAAAGCCATGCCCAATTTAATTTCATTCTCTCTTAAATTTAATTCTATTTTTCATCTAAACCTCTCAAAATATCCCAAATACTGAATTGGTTAAGCCCTACAAGATCATACCAACCTTGGTAGAATATTTTGAAGTGCCATATAACCCAAGTCCACAACCTATAAAACCCAGTGATTCTACACATCATTCTGAAGAATCTACTTAAAAGCTAAAATTTCAAGCACCTTTGATCTAGGCTTACATTTATCAAAACTGATACTCCAACATAGGTGAACTCTTAAATTTTAATTAAAAAAGATGAAAAAACAATGTTTTCTTTTAAGTTGTTCTTAGCTTCTTCTTGTTTATTTGTTAGCGTGTACTTATTTAAATATATCTTCAATAGAACTCTAAGTTGTTAGCATAAGTCTGGTAATCCATTTGAAGGAAATGCAAAGTTTTTCCAAGCAAATCCCGACACTCTTCAAGAAACAAAGGAACTCTTTTAAAGAGGGACGAAAACATAGTTGTACAGTTGCAAAAAACACAACTAAATGATTACTGAAACATGTACATCAACGCATGACTAAAGCTTAAACAAGATCGCAGTTACCCAGGGCAACTGCAGTGAAGGTAATAAGCATCATACCTGAAGGAAGCGCACATATCTTTTTGTATAACCCAAGTCATTAACTAATGGAACCTCCAATGCTTTAGCTAACTGGCGAGCAGAAGCAACAAAGCTGCAGGGAGATCCAGGAAAACTTTTAATATATATAATATTCCACAATAAAAGAGCACATCATAGACCAAAAAAAGGTCATATAGTTGAAACAAAAAAAAAACACAATTAAAGATGCATAACAAACTTACTGTTTTCTTTTAATGAACAGCTTAATGTTAAGAACAACTATATAGGACTCTGAAGCATTCAATAGATTTTGATATAGTTACATATGAATACACCTTATTCTAATGTAAAAATAAATTAAATATACAAAAAAACTCAAAAAGGTGCACCCAAACCAATATAAAAAATATATATATAATTTAATGCAAATATTGAGTTCAGATATAATGGAACAACTTGCATGAAAATTTTAGCATAAAAATCTTTGTAATTTTTCCAAACACCATCAAAAGCTATAAGATAAAAGCTGAGTGGTGATTCAAACAAGAATCCAGTTGGTTGTCAGGCCCCTACCATTTGGGTAACCAAGAAATGACTGATATACAACTAATATGCCCTATTTGTTCTTGGTATATATCCATAAATTACCATTAAAATTGCATGCAGATGATATTTGAACAAATAAGATCAAAATGAACAACTTGACAATATTACAAATGCTTGCAAGCACTAAGCTGCAGAATTAAAATTGAAGAAGAATCAATTTTTGTCAAGCAATAATCAGGTCATATTATATCTCCTCCTTACCAAGTCACTAACCACCCTGTATGACATTAAGAGAATACAAAAATATAAAACTTCTATTAATCTCTTCAAAGAAAATTTCAGTTGCATTTCATGACAAACTCACATCATGATCATGGACACCCATCATTTTATCATCATTTATACTATTCTATGGAGCAACATAAAAAGTGTGATTATCATACCTAATCTATGCTGACCATTATGGATGGCATGTCTCAAGAAAGAAGTCATATAAATTCATGATCAAGAATGAGATGTGGATCGTGCTCCACTAATAATTGTATGATAAAAAATTATCAAGTAATTGTATGATAAAAATTTATCAGGTTTAACCTCTATTCTTGAAGTATCACCCTGTCAGATAATGTGCAAAAGAACTCCTTCAGTTCAGAAAGAAACAATTAATGTAGTGCATACCAAATCTTCTTAAAAGGGTGCTCTTTTTTCCTTTCCATTCACACAGATCTTCTCCATTTTTATGTATTTTTGTACAGAAACTACGTATTACTTTATCTGAAATATTCATTTGCAAACCAAATCAAATCCACATCAACTCATGAAAAAAAAGAAGGATAACATTAAGGGGCCAGCAACACAGATTAAGGTAATTTATGTCCCATGAACATCATATCCAACACAAATGAAAGAATTTTATTATTTTCATATTATCATTATAATTATTATAAAGACTACTAGTAACCATTTATAATATTTAAATATTAATTTTTTTATTGGGAGTTGATATGAGAGTTGAATAAAAAATGCTATTACAATATATGATCAGTATATTATCACTCATAATAATAGCAACAATGTTAGCACAAACAACCATTATGACATGTTCTCTGTAATTATGCATAGAAATTGTGTAATAAGGCCTACAATCAGCTTGCCTCGATTCCGGAAACCAAACGACTTGCTAATGAAACAAAAAAAAAATTTCAGACCATTCAAACACATTTTTACCGGCTTTCTATTTTCTTGAATAGATATAACAACAACATCAAGCCTTTATCCCACTATGTGGGGTCGGCTAAATGAGCTTTTTTCTCCATTGTGTCCTGTTAAGAGTCAAATTGTCATTTAGATCTAATAAAGAAAAGTCATTTCTAATACTTTTTAACCAAGTCTTTTTAGGACTACCTCTACTTTTCTTAACATAGGTCAAATCTAATATATCTACACTCCTAACCGGGTCATCGGAAGGCCGCCGTTTTATGTGACCAAACCATCTAAGGTGACTCTCTCTAATTTTATCTGTCATTGGAGCTCCTCCAACCTTTTCACGTATATGCTCATTTTGTATCCTGTCCCTAAAGAGTGAAGCCATTCATCCACCTGAGCATCCTCATCTCTGCAACACTTAACTTAATATTATGCTTCTCTTTTAATGGCCAACATTTTGCGCCATAAAGAATTGTAGGTCTAACCACCATCTTATAGAATTTCCCCCTAAGTTTGAGTGGTACTTTTCTATCACACAACAAGCCCAATGTATTCCTCCACTTCAACCATCCAACTGAATTATACTAATAATATCACCATCACTCTGAACAATAGACCCAAGATATCTAAAATAGGTACTCTTATTAATGACTTGATCGCTCAAAGTCACAAACCCCCCCCCCCTAGATCTAATACTACTAAAATTATACTCCATGTATTCGGTTTTAGATCTACTCAAACGAAAACCTTTAGGCTCTAAGGTTGACCACCATAATTCAATTTTACCTTCAACTACCTCTTTAGTCTTATCAACAAGAAGAATATCATCAAAAAAAAACAAAATATAAAATAGCTTCTACACATGGCCTAAGAAACATGCATGTCATGAAAAAGAAGAGGATAACTTACGAATTACACGTATTTTGGAGATCTTGCAAAGAGAGGCCAGATGATGAATTTTGAGAAGCAGTTTGGTATTTCTGAACAACAGTGCCAAGCTGACTAACCTATACAAATAGATAAAAAGAAAATTCATTTACTTCTAGATCATCAAATAAAATGTGGCAGCATGTTTTTGCAGCCATACCAGAAAACATAAGAATTCAGTAGCATGAGTCTGACACAATCAACCAGTAATATCATACCTGGGGTATTATCAATCTTCTGGGTATAAGTTCCTCATGCCTTCTAGCACAAAACTCCCATGAAGCTATCTAGACTTTCAAAAATACAAATTAGTTCTAAGGATTCCCGATTCAGTATGAAGTGCTGCAAGAAGTGTGTTTAAAATATGTTGTGTACCTTTAGATCTGAATTGAAAATTATTCGCAATTGACCATCACGCACAACACGTAATTGTTCAAATACACTCTCCTGGACAGCTTTGGCATAATCTAGGACAATCTGACCCGATGTATTTTGAGACTCATGAGGCATGTCCACATAAAGAAGTTCCTCTAAAGTGCCACTGGCATATTTAATTTGCAATAGCCTAGGTAAAACCTCGACAGTTGCCTCTGCAAATAAATAAAGACAATAAGTTTAATTATACCAATAAATTATGCTGACATAAGCAGTTGAATTAATCAATATTAAGTTCCTACATCTAAGCAAGAATATTCGAAAAATACATACCAAAACCACGGCCGGGCTTCCGGTTGCATAATTCACAATGCCACACATCCTGAAAATTCAAAGCATGCATTTAATTACAAAAATGCAAAAAATAATGTTTTAGTTTGCAAGAAATGAGATGACAACAGGATTTGCAGAATAAATGGCATGGATGCAACAACAGCAACGCCGAATTTCAAGTCCAGTAAACCTATCCCCAAACTAAGGCTTTATTTGGGACGGCTTTCTTACTGCTTCTTAAAGCAGCTTTTTAGTACAAAGATTAAAAATTTTGTACTAGAAATTTGTTTTAAGAAGCAGTAAAAAAGTTATCCCAAACAAAACCTAAAAGCCTATTCAAACTTTCAATACATAGAATGCCACCGGATATCTTTTTAATAAAGAGTATCAATCGCCTTCATCAAGCGTGTTATTTATAAAAAAAAAAAAAGCATACCTGTGGAAAAACACCGATAGTTTGACGACCACTTCCATAAAGAGAAACACACCATCTCTTCTTTGCATTTGGAGCAAAGAATTCTTTCACAAAATTCCTCCAAAATTCAATATTGTTATCCTGGATATAACAGCAGAGATATTGATTAAATTCTTGGCAATATATATGGATGTGATAGAGTAAATGAATAATAATTCACCTCAGAAAAGGCTATTCAGCACAAACATCCACTCAAAAAAAATATAATCAGCATACTAAACATTACTCCTAAAGTATAAACTGGAAAATAGAATTTATAAATGATAAAGTAACCTACTTCCGGTCTGCGTTGCTGGTTATACATGTACTGGGTCAAACGCCTTGCACACATTCCAGGCTCATACGTTGTGGTTTTCATTTGAGGTCTGATTGGAAGACCATGCTGCAGCTGTTGTTGCAATTGTGCCCGTTGCGGAAGGGCCTTAAAAAGTTGTTGTTGTTGTTGGAATTGTAATAACCTTTGTTGTTGCAATAGGTTCATTTGTGCAGCAGCATTAGCAGCATGGGGTGTCGATCTTGACATTTGCAACAATTGCTGCTGTGAATGTTGTTGTTGATGTTGTTGTTGATGTTGTTGTTGATGTTGTTGTTGATGTTGCTGCAAGTACAATGAAGAATCTGTATGCTGATGCTCCAACTTCACTGGAACTAAACTTCGCACAGACTGTAGCTGTTGAGGTTCCATTTTAACAGGACCAATACTTCGCATGGTTTGCAATTGCTGTCCAGAGAAACTCTGATCGTTAGAGCCAATTTGCGTCTCCAACTTAACCTGAGCCATACTACCAACATTTTGAAGCCCTCCTCTCTGCTGCTGGTGCTGGCTGTGAGGAACCGTGAGCTGCTGAGGGAAGTTCTGCACCATATCCAGTTGTTGAGACTGAGAATGAGAATGATCACCCATCTGGGTCACTGAATGGTTTTGCAAATGCTGTCCCTGCAATGGACCAGTTGGTGAAGGAAAGGATAGTTGATCAGGCTCTGCAGAACCGAGTATATCTACAGAGCTGTTTCCCATACCCCCTCGCTGCTGAGAATTCATTTGCTGGGCAGAAATCCCAGCACCAGAATTAGGCACTCCATTTCCAAACGAGTGGTTGAGGAGAGATGATACATTCGAGATGCCACCAAGCAATGCCATAGTGTTACCATTAGCAACACCATTAAACTGTGCCCGAGGGGAAACCAAAGAAGAGAAAGGCTGCTGAGAAGGGATGGAGCCCGGCTGCGCTCCTAGTAAGCCAGAGTTTGTCCGCAGAAGAGAAGAAGGCATGGACTGGGCACTGCCAACTCCAGTTGGTGGTCCTGACGGCACCATTCTCCAGTGAGACAAAAAAAGCAGTAGAGCTAACTTGAGCTACCAAAGCACTGAAAAGAGATGCCAACTTCTGTTCGTGCCAAGGACTAACTTTCCCTTAAAGAATCCATTGGGCATAACTGGGGCGAAGAACAAAGACCAACGTTTCCCTTTTCCAACTCCTATCAATGAACCTACAGCCTCGCCTCTCAAAGCCCTTCTTCCCTTCAACCTTGTCCAGCCGCTTAACAGCAGAACGAATCGTATATCCAGCACCAAAATGAATACAATAAGAATTAGGCACGAAAAGTGCGAGAAGCAAAATGGTTAAAAATTAGATCTTCCTGCGACAGTCGATACGCAGCAGTCGGAGCAAACCAGAAGAATAAATTATCCCCTTTCCTAGTTCCTCCAGATCAATCTTTGCATTCTGCCACTTCGCCAACTGTTCACAAATCCTATAAAACTCGAAAACCCCCAAAACTAAAAGCTCCGCCCCAAAACCGCCTCCAGCAACCAAACCGATCTACGCGAGCAAATTCAAGCCCGACATGGCAATCCAAAGTTCCAATAAACTCAGTTCCTCTGAAACATCTTACTGCGAAATGAAGATGCTCGGCACCAAGAGCATAACCAAAACATCCCAGAATGATTCACAAGCGCCTCTTATCAGCCCGAGCAGAACAAAAAAAAACAACTATATCTCATTCAGTACCTCGTCCTCCATGGCCTCCGCTGCTCCAGATTAAGACGATAAGAAGATGATTCCTTCGCACCCCGAACGCCTTCTTTCTCCCTCTTCTCGTCCTTCAACTCTCTCTCTCTCGCGAGGGTAAAGGGTAACAGAGAATACAGGGGTGAGAATGCTTGGACTCCTTGCGGACTTCAAACTCTAATGAAATACGATTAAATCTATGCCAATTGGATATTCATACCGGTTGTTCTTTGGTTCTCTGTTTCTCCCGGTAATGGGCCGCTGCCACAGGTCAGAATTGCTGTCCGTACAGGTTGACTCTATGCTTCCATTCGGATGCCGGCTTCCCTAACAATACCATTTGTGATCACCAATTTAGGCATTTACCAAGTGGTTATATGAATAGAAGTTGTATTTTGTGGTCCTAAAATAATCTTAAATAATTATACTTTTTTAATATAAATACATATAAAATAATTAAAATATAAACTTTAAAAGTTATATTGGAGATCGAGTGAGAAAAAAGAGAGATTTAAGATTCAATTACTCGATCGGAGTCGAATCAAATAATGTAATAACTATTAAAAATATTTAAATGATAGATAAATTTGTAATAATTATGAAATAATAAAACTTTGTGACAAAAAAATAATATTTATGTATTAATAATATATACTATAATTTAAAGTTAAATATAAATAATTAGTAATTGATTTTATATATTTAAATATAAATAATTACTAATTTTAATGTAAATATCTCCAATCTTCAATTTTAATTCATATTAAATAGAAATTTAGTTTATGTATAAATATATAAATGAAATATAAACAATTGCTCATTTATGTTATATATTTAGGTATAATTTATACATATAAATTATAATGTAAATAGACATACTACATTACTTATTTTAGATTTTTCATTTTTTTTATTATCATTTAATTTCATATTTAGAAAAAAAGTTAGGTAAAAAAAATTTATTGGTATATTATAATCAAATTATACTTAAAATTAGATCTTAAAATTTTTCAATTTATTTTAAGGTAATTATAATACATAAATAATTATAAATTTAAGAACTTAAAAAATTACTATAATTGTTTTATTATTTGAATATTATGTTCAAAAAAAAATTAAAAACCCCCATATAAGCAATCCATCATACACATATTATAAAAATTTCTACTAGTTGTTTAATCCTACACATTTAAAATGTGTGTATTGTGTTGTTTATATAGCTTGCTTGTACTCATAGGTTAAGAGCTCATATGTGGTGGTGCAACCATGTGAGCATGATTTGTTAGTACTTAATACATAATAATATAAAATTTTTGGATATTATTAAATAAAATATGTTATATTTTAATAAAATATTCTATGTTAAATTAAATTATTTAAATATATTATGAATTGAACCAGTCAATTTTTCAAAATCGGGACCGGTTCAATGGTTAGTCGGTTGAACCGGCAGTTCAAACCGTTTCTCATCGGTTTGATGCTAGATCAATTTTTTATGAGGACCGAATCGACCTTATGACAGATTCACGATGAAATCGACCACTCTGATCCAATTTTTCAAACCTTTCATGAGGGCATTTTGATTACTCAAATCGAAATCTGAATGGCGTTAAATCCATGTAAGTTCGTCTATTATATCGTGTTAAGATTGGTATCCTTACTGCAAGCAGTATTAAAATTTGAGGAAGAAGGTTTATGTTGATTAGATGAAGATAGCATCGTTGCCATCATCAATGGCTATAGGGGGGGTTGCTTAGATATGTAGTGGTCCATAAAATTATATGTTTTGTATAGCACATTGGCATTATTGTTTGATTATTTTGAATGATAATAAGCATAAGTAATGCATCATGATGTTTTATTAACAAATAAAATAATTTATCATATTTTTTGTTAAAAAATAAACAATTTTTAAATTATTTATCCATTTTTATATAATTTAAAATTATAAGATACTCCAATTTTTTATTAATGACTTCTGATATCAAATTGTTGTGTATTAGAATAATCGTGGCAGTATAGAAAACTAAGAGTTTAACATTCTAGCTTTGCATGAAGACACATCACGCACACAAATAAGAGTGGAGTGCAAAAATTGCAAGAGACACTAGAGTTTTTATGTAGAGAACTTGGGAAAGGGAAAAATCATAGGGTCTAACCTAGATAGAATGAATCCACTACTATTTGTATTTGTTTGCAAATGAAGCCCTTACTTGAGGTAAGGCATTGATATACTGTAAAGAATGCATTTGTTTGTTGAAGTTGGAATGGACCTTTAACAAGAATCTGGCATAAATTCAAATGTTGAAGTTAAGAGTCAAAGTTCACATTGATAACAAGTATCAATTATATAAGTGACGGTGTGTGTTGGTTTTCTTAGCGATGGTAGATGATCAAGTTGATAGACATTGGAGTAGCCATGTGATGATGATCAAAGTATTGTAAGTCATTGGCCATTGTCGAGTAATGATGGTGAAAGGACTATAGTAAGGTGAAGATAGTCGAAGGGTCATAATCGAGTGACTAGCAATAGAGGATGGAAGGACCATAATCGACGAGCAATAGATGTTGAAGATCCATAATCGATGAGTGAAGAAGGTTGGAAGGACTATAGTTGAGTGATGGTGTTCAGATACTAGGGTCGGGCTACAACGGTTCATGGATCATGGTTGGTCGATGGAGATCCTGGGATTGTGGTTAGGCGACGGTGATCCAAGGATTATAGAAGGGACTGATGGAGGTCAAAGGATTATGGTCAAATGATGGGTAGGCGGTGGTGTTCCGTAATCCTTAGAGCTTGGATAGGTCCCAATAGGCATACAATGTACTCATAAAGGCAAATTGACCTTTGGAGATGTGACACCTCTAAACTCAGTATTCAATTCTACATTTTTTAAAAGAATTGAAAAAACTGAAGAAGGGAAAGAATAAGAGGGGTTTTGAGAGGAAAAAATAATTTTTAAGTCACTCGGGTTATTTTTAACCATCGACCCAGTTGGAAAAGTTATCCAGAACGAGTTAGGTAACATTATACATATGTCAGTTATTTAAAATATAAAATTTTTGTAAATTTTCTGATTAAATTTATATTTTCATTTCCAAAAAAATAAGGATAATTTTACACTAGAAAAACCTTCACGTTGTAACTTTTTATATATTATATAGATTTAGATTCTGAACATTTTTAATATTTTTTGAAAAATCTTACTATAGGCTTTTAAAAATTAGGTTATTTTTATTAAATAGGAAATAATCTGGAATAAAAAAAATGTAGTGCTATTATAATCTTAAAATGTTATTTTACACAATCTCTAGTTATTTAGTTAGGTTTTGAAACTATGCATTTTTTGTCAATAGGATTTTTGATCTGTTGTCTACCGTTATAAAAAAAAACTATAATTATGAAATGCGTCTAATTATGCTTAAGTTACTATAATGTGATTAAATATGTATTTATGCTATTGAATTATATGATATTAAATGGTTTTGATATGAAAATATGTCAATTAGAAGATAGTAGGGGCCAGAATCCTTTTTTAGAATATATATGTGATTGGGAATCTTAATATGAAAATATGTCAGTTGTGAGTTATAATGGGCTAAAATCGTTTGAGATTCTATTTAAAAGAGAGAATAGTCTATTGGGAGTCATAATGGGCCAAAATCCTATGAAATTTTGCATGGGACTAGATAAATATGTGATATGAATCAGTTTAATTAACTAGTTAGTATTATTCATTGAATATTTCGATAATTATTATGCTCTTATTATTACTCTGCTTTTTGTTCTATAGCTATATATATATATATATATATATATATATATATATATATATATATATATATATATATATATTGAAAAAATTAAAGAGATTTTATGGATGAGTTTATTTGAAGTGCTTTGGATGTTTTAGTAGCTATGTAGTCTATTATTTATTTAAAAAACATATTGGAAGAAAATCTAAAATATTTTAAAAACTAGATCTTAAGATTTTCTTATCATAACTCAACACGATATGATCTCTCCTATAGGGTTGGATTGTGATAAGTTTTTTGTTGTATCAAAGTAATAGTTTTAGAAATAGATCGTAAAAATAAAACTATAAGAATTGATTTGCAAGTCAAGTGGGATTGTTTTGAGTCTATCTAGGCATTCATTTTGGTTTCTTTTTATGTGCATGTATGTTCAATTGCATATTCTTTGTGATTATAGTTTTGTTAGACTCTGATATGATAGATGGGAAGAGTGCCAGCCAGACAGTTCCAATACATATAAAAACTCGGATTGTGATTTTTTATATAGTTTCTTAATTTACTAGTATGATAGCTCTAATGATGGGCATAGTACAAAGTAGAGTTCCTACAATTTGATCTGATTATACATATAAATACTATAGGAAAATCACTCATTACTAGTAAAAAATTTTGGTGGTTTTCCAACAATCAATTTTACGACAATTTTTTCATGGGATACAGATAACTTAACCTGCAACAATTTTGGTGAATTTCTTTCAGTCGGCTTTTCTGTCGGATTTAAAATTTAACTATTTAAATATAACAATAACAACATCATCAAGCCTTTGTCCCACTACGTGAGATCGGCTACATGAATCCTTTTTCACCATTGTGCCCTTTTAAAAGTCAAATTCTCATTTAAATCTAATAAAGAAATATCATTTCTAATATTTTCTAACCAAGTTTTTTTAGGTCTGTCTTTACCTTTCTTAACATAAATCGAATCTAATACCTCAACTTTCTTAACCGGGTCATCGAAAGGCCTCCGTTTAATGTGACCAAACCATCTAAGGCGACTCTCTCAAATTTTATCTTCCACTGGAGCTACTCCAACCTTATCACGTATATGCTCATTTCGTATCCTATCTCTAAGGGTCAAGCTACTCATCCACCTAAGCATCCTCATCTCTGCAACACTTAATTTAATATTATGCTTCTCTTTTAAAGGCCAACATTCGACACCATAAAGCACTGCAGGTCTCACCTCCATCTTATAGAATTTTCCCTTAAGTTTGAGGGGGACTTTTCTATCGCACAACAAGCTCGATGCATTCCTCCACTTCAACCATCTAACTTGAATTCTATTGATAATATCCCAATCTATTTCACCATCATTTTGAACAATAAATCCAAGATATATAAAACATGTACTCTTATTAATGATCTGATTGCCCAAAGTCACAATCCCCTCACTAGGTGTATTGCTACTAAAATTACACTCTATATATTCAATTTTAGATCTACTCAAGAAAAAACATTTAGACTCTAAGGTTGACCTCCATAATTCAAGTTTACCTTCAACTTATTTTCTAGTCTTATCAACAAGAAGAATATCATCAGCAAAAAGCATACACCAAGGTACATCCTCTTGTAAATGTATAGTGAGAACATCCAGGACTAAAGAAAAAAAGAGATGGACTTAAGGCTGATACTTGATGTAATCCAATCGAAATAAGAAAATACTTGGTCAAACCACCTTATTTTTGAACACAAGTACTAGCTCATGCATATATATCTTTAATGATTTAAATATAAGCATTACTAACTCCTTTCATTTCATGAACTCTCCATAGCAGTTCTATTGGAACTTTATCATATGCTTTCTCTAAATCAATAAATATCATATGTAGATCCTCCTTATTCTCTCTATTCTCCATCAAACCTCTCAATAAATGAATCCAAATTGATAAAATTTAACTACTTAAATGATTTTAAAAAATAATTTTAATAGTTTATTTTTAAAAATTAATAAACTAATATTTTATTTTAATTAATTTTCCAATTTTAATTAATTATTAATTTTTTATTTCACTCTAACTAATTTTATATTTAAATTTTTATTTTTAACATGATTATTAATTTTACTTATTTTTCTATATAGTTTAAAATTTTATTTGAATTAAGTATAAATTTAATAATTTTTCAAACCTTTCATGAGGGCATTTTGATTACTCAAATCGAAATCTGAATGGCGTTAAATCCATGTAAGTTCGTCTATTATATCGTGTTAAGATTGGTATCCTTACTGCAAGCAGTATTAAAATTTGAGGAAGAAGGTTTATGTTGATTAGATGAAGATAGCATCGTTGCCATCATCAATGGCTATAGGGGGGGTTGCTTAGATATGTAGTGGTCCATAAAATTATATGTTTTGTATAGCACATTGGCATTATTGTTTGATTATTTTGAATGATAATAAGCATAAGTAATGCATCATGATGTTTTATTAACAAATAAAATAATTTATCATATTTTTTGTTAAAAAATAAACAATTTTTAAATTATTTATCCATTTTTATATAATTTAAAATTATAAGATACTCCAATTTTTTATTAATGACTTCTGATATCAAATTGTTGTGTATTAGAATAATCGTGGCAGTATAGAAAACTAAGAGTTTAACATTCTAGCTTTGCATGAAGACACATCACGCACACAAATAAGAGTGGAGTGCAAAAATTGCAAGAGACACTAGAGTTTTTATGTAGAGAACTTGGGAAAGGGAAAAATCATAGGGTCTAACCTAGATAGAATGAATCCACTACTATTTGTATTTGTTTGCAAATGAAGCCCTTACTTGAGGGAAGGCATTGATATACTGTAAAGAATGCATTTGTTGGTTGAAGTTGGAATGGACCTTTAACAAGAATCTGGCATAAATTCAAATGTTGAAGTTAAGAGTCAAAGTTCACATTGATAACAAGTATCAATTATATAAGTGATGGTGTGTGTTGGTTTTCTTAGCGATGGTAGATGATCAAGTTGATAGACATTGGAGTAGCCATGTGATGATGATCAAAGTATTGTAAGTCATTAGCCATTGTCTAGTAATGATGGTGAAAGGACTATAGTAAGGTGAAGATAGTCGAAGGGTCATAATCGAGTGACTAGCAATAGAGGATGGAAGGACCATAATCGACGAGCAATAGATGCTGAAGATCCATAATCGACGAGTGAAGAAGGTTGGAAGGACTATAGTTGAGTGATGGTGTTCAGATACTAGGATCGGGCTACAACGGTTCATGGATCATGGTTGGTCGATGGAGATCCTGGGATTGTGGTTAGGTGACGGTGATCCAAGGATTATAGAAGGGACTGATGGAGGTCAAAGGATTATGGTCAAATGATGGGCAGGTGGTGGTGTTCCGTAATCCTTAGAGCCTCAAAGCTCTATTGAATCTCAAGAGAGAGTTCACGCTCCAACTCCAAGCACCTCTCCCCATATAGAGAGTGAGGGGCCTATTTATAGAATTTTGATAGTTTCATATCCATAAATATGGCAAAAATACGAAACACTCCATCAACCAATCCACATTGATTCTCATGGTTACCAAGAGTTTTTTTCATAATAATAATGATATGGTAAAACACATAAACACATTTAAAATAGATTAAAACTATTGAGTTTTAATAATATGGGTCAAGACTTGAGACAAAATATTAAATATAAATTTGAAATTTGATTTAATCTTTATTGTTAATGGTGGCAGAAAATTTGATATCAATATAAGTCTTATACATGCTGGGGATATTGGCTATCAATATGATGACTTATTTCATTGGATATCTCCTAGAAAGGAAGTATGTATCAATAAATGAATTCATTAAGAGAGTATAAAAAATTAAAATCTCAAAGATACCTTATAAGGGAAATAAATTGAAGAACCTACAAGATTTATGATCAAGTAAGCCAAATTGTCAAGGTGAACCATTTGTTAAAAGTATAAATAGAATTAGCTTCTTGAAGATCTCTTGGAAAAATCATGTTAAATTGCTTCATAATCAGGGTTGAACAACCCAAATTTATCCATGGCCACTTCAGGAAGAAACAGTCTCCTTAAGAGATAATGGAACGAGTCTCTTAAATCTCTCTCAAAAGGGTTATTAATTAAAAGCGTCGAGGTCTATAATTGAAAAAATTTTGTTCATCCACAATTGTATCTAATGAATGACTTTTATTTGCATAAAAAAGTCAACAAAATAATACTAGTTGATGTTATATAGTAAGATGACTTTGAAATAATCATGCTAACTTCATAAGACTCCAACAATTCTCTTCATTTTCTTGAACCTCTAAATAACCCTTGGAGATTTCTCAACCTTTGGACATGTTGAATAGAAAAAAAACATATAGAAAGATAATAGGATTTCATTTGGCAGAATAAAAAAGGAAACCTCTTAATCAATTTAAAGACTTCATAATTCAATTCAACATCCTTTTAGAAGATTTTCCCTTAGCTAACCCTAATGTAGACCTTTTTCACACTTAACATTAGTTAGTCTCAATGGAAAAAATCAATGTTATGAACATTTAAATATATTATAATATGATTAGTTACTTATTGATGTAATATAATTGATATTGGGATTCTTTAAATAGTAATAATTGATTGTGAGATTCATTGAATTTAATTTGTGCAGTTTATTAGACATGTGGCCAAACCAACATGAAATTCCTAATAAACCTTAGGGCTATTTTGTGATATTTAACCAAATAACTCTATCACCTAGAAAACTCTCCTCTGTAACATTACATCATCAAATCATAGATGTCTTAATCATGGTTGACCATTGAAATAGGTCAAATGATTTGAGTCCTGGCTTGATCCAGTAGGATCTTGTTAGGTCACTATTGAATTAAACCTTTGAATTGGAATAGTTGCTAATGGTCAACCATTTGGATAGGTCCCAATAGGCATACAATGTACTCATAAAGGCAAATTGACCTTTGGAGATGTGACACCTCTAAACTCAGTATTCAATTCTACATTTTTTAAAAGAATTGAAAAATCTGAAGAAGGGAAAGAATAAGAGAGGTTTTGAGAGGAAAAAATAATTTTTAAGTCACTCGGGTTATTTTTAACCATCGACCCAGTTGGAAAAGTTATCCAGAACGAGTTAGGTAACATTATACATATGTCAGTTATTTAAAATATAAAATTTTTGTAAATTTTCTGATTAAATTTATATTTTCGTTTCCAAAAAAAATAAGGATAATTTTACACTAGAAAAACCTTCACATTGTAACTTTTTATATATTATATAGATTTAGATTCTGAACATTTTTAATATTTTTTTTAAAAATCTTACTATAGGTTTTTACAAATTAGGTTATTCTTATTAAATAGGAAATAATCTGGAATAAAAAAATGTAGTGCTATTATAATCTTAAAATGTTATTTTACACAATCTCTAGTTATTTAGTTAGGTTTTGAAACTATTCATTTTTTGTCAATAGGATTTTCGATCTGTTGTCTACTGTTATAAAAAAAAAACTATAATTATGAAATGCGTCTAATTATGCTTAAGTTACTATAATGTGATTAAATATGTATTTATGCTATTGAATTATATGATATTAAATGGTTTTGATATGAAAATATGTCAATTAGAAGATAGTAGGGGCCAGAATCCTTTTTTAGAATATATATGTGATTGGGAATCTTAATATGAAAATATGTCAGTTGTGAGTTATAATGGGCTAAAATCGTTTGAGATTCTATTTAAAAGAGGGAATAGTCTATTGGGAGTCATAATGGGCCAAAATCCTGTGAAATTTTGCATGGGACTAGATAAATATGTGATATGAATCAGTTTAATTAACTAGTTAGTATTATTCATTGAATATTTCGATAATTATTATGCTCTTATTATTACTATGCTTTTGTTCTATAGCTATATATATATATATATATATATATATATATATATATATATATATATATATATATATATATATATATATATATATATATATATATATATATATATATTGAAAAAATTAAAGAGATTTTATGGATGAGTTTATTTGAAGTGCTTTGGATGTTTTAGTAGCTATGTAGTCTATTATTTATTTAAAAAACATATTGGAAGAAAATCTAAAATATTTTAAAAACTAGATCTTAAGATTTTCTTATCATAACTCAACACGATATGATCTCTCCTATAGGGTTGGATTGTGATAAGTTTTTCGTTGTATCAAAGTAATAGTTTTAGAAATAGATCGTAAAAATAAAACTATAAGAATTGATTTGCAAGTCATGTGGGATTGTTTTGAGTCTATCTAGGCATTCATTTTGGTTTCTTTTTATGTGCATGTATGTTCAATTGCATATTCTTTGTGATTATAGTTCTGTTAGACTCTGATATGATAGATGGGAAGAGTGCCAGCCAGACAGTTCCAATACATATAAAAACTCGGATTGTGATTTTTTATATAGTTTCTTAATTTACTAGTATGATAGCTCTAATGATGAGCATAGTACAAAGTAGAGTTCCTATAATGTAATTTGATTATACATATAAATATTATAGGAAAATCACTCATTACTAGTAAAATTTTCTAGTGGTTTTCCAACAATCAATTTTACGACAATTTTTTCATGGAATACAGATAACTTAACCTGCAACAATTTTAGTGAATTTCTTTCAGTCGGCTTTTCTGTCGGATTTAAAATTTAACTATCTAAATATAACAATAACAACATCATCAAGCCTTTGTCCCACTACGTGAGGTCGGCTACATGAATCCTTTTTCACCATTGTGCCCTTTTAAAAGTCAAATTCTCATTTAAATCTAATAAAGAAAGATCATTTCTAATATTTTCTAACCAAGTTTTTTTAGGTCTGTCTTTACCTTTCTTAACATAAATCGAATATAATACCTCAACTTTCTTAACCGGGTCATCGGAAGGCCTCCGTTTAATGTGACCAAACCATCTAAGGCGACTCTCTCAAATTTTATCTTCTACTGGAGCTACTCCAACCTTATCACGTATATGCTCATTTCGTATCCTATCTCTAAGGGTCAAGCTACTCATCCACCTAAGCATCCTCATCTCTGCAACACTTAATTTAGTATTATGCTTCTCTTTTAAAGGCCAACATTCGACACCATAAAGCACTGCAAGTCTCACCACCATCTTATAGAATTTTCCCTTAAGTTTCAGGGGGACTTTTCTATCGCACAACAAGCTCTATGCATTCCTCCACTTCAACCATCCAACTTGAATTCTATTGATAATATCCCAATCTATTTCACCATCATTCTGAACAATAAATCCAAGATATATAAAACATGTACTCTTATTAATGATCTGATTGCCCAAAGTCACAATCCCCTCACTAGGTGTATTGCTACTAAAATTACACTCCATATATTCAATTTTAGATCTACTTAAGCAAAAACCTTTAGACTCTAAGGTTGACCTCCATAATTCAAGTTTACCTTCAACTTATTTTCTAGTCTTATCAACAAGAAGAATATCATCAGCAAAAAGCATACACCAAGGTACATCCTCTTGTAAATGTATAGTGAGAACATCCATGACTAAAGAAAAAAAGAGATGGACTTAAGGCTGATACTTGATGTAATCCAATCGAAATAGGAAAATACTTGGTCAAACCACCTTATTTTTGAACACAAGTACTAGCTCATGCATATATATCTTTAATGATTTGAAGATAAGCATTATTAACTCCTTTCATTTCAAGAACTCTCCATAGCAGTTCTCTTGGAACTTTATCATATGCTTTCTCTAAATCAATAAATATCATATGTAGATCCTCCTTATTCTCTTTATTCTCCATCAAACCTCTCAATAAATGAATCCAAATTGATAAAATTTAACTACTTAAATGATTTTAAAAAATAATTTTAATAGTTTATTTTTAAAAATTAATAAACTAATATTTTATTTTAATTAATTTTCCAATTTTAATTAATTATTAATTTTTTATTTCACTCTAACTAATTTTATATTTAACATGATTATTAATTTTACTTATTTTTCTGTATAGTTTAAAATTTTATTTGAATTAAGTATAAATTTAATAATTTATTCTAATTAACTAAAAATTTAATGACTTATTTTAATTAATTATTGGTTAAATAACTTAATTTAATTAATTATTATTTTAATTTTTTAATTAATTAAGCTTTAAATTTGATTTTTTTTAATTATAGATTAAATATAAAAGATTTGACATATTTTCCTTCCCATCAAAATGACTGGGTGTTTGAAGTTTTTTTTTTATCGTTGTTCAAATCCCATGGCAAGCAAATCACGGGTAGCGTGGTCGGGCAGTCGTGTAGGAGGAAATTTTTTAATAATTTTTTAAATTTCTGGTGGCTATGAAAGCCAAAACATTGTTAGAAATAAATACCGCCGGAAATAAACTGCCAGTTTTAGTTTCCTACGTGATTTATACTACAGAAAAAAATCCATAAAAAAACCACCAGAAATTTTCATTACAGCCAAAAATTCTCCAAGTTTCACCGAAAAAATCCACAGGTAATGGCCGAATTTCCTGTAGTGAAACATTTACATATGTATTTGAGATTAAAGCCTCTAAGGTTTGAGGGCGTTATTGAGCCTAGACAATAGAGGATTAATTAAGGATATTAGAGAAGACATTTTATGATATGTAGTGTTCTCTTGAAAAGAAATTACCCTTAGCTATACTTTTGTTAGATGGTGAGATAGAGCACTAGTGGATAGGCCAATGGGAGGAGAATTTTGAAGAAAAATTAATTCTCTAATGTGTTTTGAGCCTTGTTCAAACCTTCTACAATTCAACAGATATAGGAGACTTTCTTGAGATTATTTCAAGGGAGTAAGATTGTGATGCAATATGAAATAGAGCTTATTACCTTGGATAGATATGCTCCGTAGCTGGTTAGCATTCTAGTAGAAAAGTGTTATAGATTTCAAAGAGGACATTGAGATAGTTTGGCCATGGCTACCATTTCACATTTCTAATTGTTTTAACTTGTGAAGAGAGCTAAATTGATTGAAAATGATCTGATAGCTACTCAATAGCGGTGGATTTCAAAGAGGACTTTGAGGTTCAGTGGAAAGATATTTGGTAATAGATTTTCTAATGAGAAGAGCGGATTTGTAACTAAAGAGAGCAAAAAATATGGACAGTTTATGTCAATGAAAACTCTGAGTAGGGGTAATATTAATAGTTTTGAAAATTTTGTTAGTGGGGTACCTATGTACCAGAGTTATGGATGAAGACATTATGGTTAGAGTTAAAGGATGACTAGACAATGCTTCAAGTACGAACAGTAAGGGCATCGGGAAACCAAGTATTCACAAGCAGGATTAGATAAATGATATGAGTTCAGATCTAAGACTTATGTTAGATCGATAGGGAGGCCAAGGGTAGTTCTACTCTATACATTTCATGCGGGACCATCTGGTAGAGGAAGTGGATATGATTATATGGTAGGGAGGCTATCTGGCAGTGGTCAAAGAGAGTTTGGTAGTTCTATTACACTAACTCTAGTTCAGACATGTATATATAGTTTGGCCTAGTATGAGGCTTGAGATACTCCAAATATAGTTATATATATAACTTATATCTCTGGTTAGACATATCATATTTTATTTGATTCTAGATCTTGTCTTTTATTTATTTGATTTACTACACTTGCCTTTAAATTTAGTACCTTTTTACATGTTGCCTTACCGATTAGAGATGGTATGATAACTAGTATATTCTATTTTTGTGATATTGAGATTTTTTATAGGAAGTGGAGGTCCAGTTTGATTTTATTACTTATTTTTTGTATTTAATGTTATTTTGGATATGGACTGGTTGAGTCGGTATGAGGCTTGTATTGATTGCTTAAATAAGTGACTTACTTTATTTTGGGCAGTGATAGTTATGTATTTTAGGGAGTTAGAGGTATTTTGTCTTATTTAAATTATACCATGAAAGTATATAAGTTATGAAAGAAGGGTTGCATGGTCGTTTTGGCATCAACCTGAGATAGCAGGCTGGATTCTAATTATATTTATGATGTTCCAGTAGTGCACGAATTCTAAGATGTATTTCTCAATGAGTTTATTAGTTTGCCTCTATATAGAGACATGGAGTTATGTATTGATGTATTTTTGGGTGTTGCCCTAATTTTCAAAGCTTCGTATAGGATAGCACAAAAGGAGCTTTAGGAATTAAAGGTTCAGTTTTAGGAGTTGGTTAATAGGGGATTCATCCTTCCTACTGTGTCTCTATAGGGAACACATATACTATTTGTGAAAAAAAGGATGGTATGATGTGCATATATCAGGGGGTTAAATAAAGTCACTATTAAGAACAAGTATTCTTTGTCATAGATTGATGACCTATTTAATCAACTAGTTGGATCTTCTATATTTTTCAAGATTTATCTACAATTCAGATAGTACTATGTGAAAGTGAGAGAGGCTTGTATGATAAAGACTACTTTCAGTATTCGATATGGGCACTAAGAGTTTTTAGTTTAAGGATTTGATGAACAGAGTGCTAAGAGATTATCAGGATCAATTTGCAATAGAGTTCATAGATAATATTTTAATTTATTCTACTTTTGAGGAAGATTATGCAATACATTTGAGGATTGTGTTAGAGATATTGAGGTAGAATCAGCTATACACAAAATTCTCCAAATATGAATTTTGGTTGAGGAGTATTATTTTTTAGGGCACGTGGTGAGTAGTGTAAGTATTTCTATAGATCCCTAAAAAGTTTAGGTAGTTACTGATTGGTCGAGTCTTTCTATTGTATTTGAGATATGTAGTTTCTTGGGTATGGATGGATACAGGTAGTTTATAAAGGAATTTTTTCAGACTTTTTCACCTCTCATAAAATTGAATCAAAAGTTAATAACTTTTGTCTGGATGTGTGAGTTTGAGGCCTTTTTTTAGAGATTACAAAATCATTTGACTTCTACTTTAATTTGGCTCTTTCATCTGGTATAAAAGGATTTTAAGTATTCAATGATGCTTGATCTGAAACTTAATGTTGTTACTTTTGCTCTAAAATTTTGGGAAACATTATCTATATGGTGTCAGGTGTGAGATTTTTACTGTTCATCAGAGTCTGAAGTATATATTTACTCATAAGGATTTGAATCTGAGGCAAAAGAGATGTTTTGAATTGTTTAAAAACTATGATTCTCTTTTTCAATATTAAGGCTAATGTGGTAACATATTCTCTATAAAGGAAACCTTTTGGATTATCATGTATTTAACTTACTTCTAATGGGTGTTTGATATGAAATGTAGAGATATTATGGTTGGAGGTGATTTTCTTCTATTGAACATAATTCTAGTATATTTGCTCAGATGATTATTCAACCATCTTTACAAAAAAGAATTCAGGAATCTCAAAAACCAAATATAAAATATTTAAAGTTGATTGATCATATCAAATATGGTAAGAAACTTGAATTATGAGTTTCTAATTCTTGTACTATTTTTTATAAGAATAGATTGTGAGTCCTTATTTTTGAAGATCAGATATGGGAGATTCTACAAGAGGCTTACAATTAAGGCTACACTATTTACCCATGAAGCAGTAAAATGTATTATAATATAAGTTTTGATGGCATAGATTAAAAAAAGTTGTTGCAACATTTATTTCACAATGTGAAGTGTGTTATATAGTGAAGGCAAAGCATCAATGACCAAAAGGTTTTTTACATCTATTACCCATTCCATAGTAGAAATGGAAAGATGTGATCATATGTTTTGTTATGAATTTTCTTACGTCGAGATAGGAATATAGTGTCATGCCCTATATTCTAAAAAAAAGAATTCTTTCTTTAATATTTAAATATAACAACACCATATTTATCTATTTTTTATCTATAATAATATAAGTGGAAATAAATATAATAATCAAAACTCAATATGCATATGGATTTATTACTCCAAAAATTATGTACAATACTCATGAATCATATAAATACAACATATCATTTATCCCTTAGCGCAAAAGAATAACTAAACAAAATAATAAAATAACCTAGAGATTTATGGTCAGTCTCACATTGTCGATCCTCTGCCCTGACCTAAAATCATTTAAACCATATAAAATGAGTTAGAAAGCCCAGCAGGCCACTAAATCATATAAATAATTCATAGCATGATAAAGAAGCAATATGTATGGCATTAGTCAATTCATAGCAGCAATAGTCATATGATCATAAATTTATACATAAATAACAAAACGCACATGCACTAGTAGTAAGATCTATGAAACAGGAAAATAGTATGGTACAAAAGCCAATTAAATGGTATAGTGCAGAAACCATTAAATAAGTATAGGTGTCAAATCAATAAAGTAGTTATTGTTGCGGATCTATGATTTTGATGATAGCAAACATTCCTTATTTCTCTATGATTGCCTTATGTGCTAACGTTTCAGGTCCACACGATCAGACTGCAATCTGGAACCAGCTCAAGATTGGGTAGACTAGGTCTGTGTCAGTTTGTAATCTTTTTCCTTTCTTGAGTCTATTGTATTTGGTGTGGTATCTGATGATTTGTAACTTGGAAGATTTTCTGTTGTGCTCTAAAAGATTTCTATTTTTTGTAACATCGTCCGGGACGATATTTATATCGTCCTGGACGATCTGACAAAAGTAGAAATCCTAATTAGGGCATTCTCATTAAAGCAGTCGTCTTTTTGCAAAACACATCGTCCTGGACGATTTTGTATCGGCCAGGACGATCGGCTCAATTCAGCAAGAATCTGCCGCCATATCTACTTAGGAAAATCTTATTTTTGGATATCGTCCTGGTTATCGGCCTGGACTATAAAATATCGGCCTGGCCGATCCAGGTCAATTTTTCCAAAATTTCTCAGGCAGTTTTGGAAAGCAATTAATGGGGATTTCGTCCAGGCCGATCGCAAGATCGTCCGGGACGATTAGACATCGTCCAGCTTCATTTCAGGACGATTTTCCTCATATTTGTGCTAATCGGCCAGGACGATTTGGCTATCGTCCTGGACGATAATGGCGGCAACTTGCATTAATGAGCTCGTTTTGAGAGCCTCTATTTAAGCTATGGCAAGGCACTTTGTAAGTGTCTTTGGCAGCCATTGTAGCTTCGTTCTTGTGGGGGAAACTTGAAGAGAGAGCTTGAAAGGGAGAGAGGAAAGGGTGGAGTTTGAGAGAGGGAGAAGATCCTGTGAGGGGCGACTCAAGGGAGTGTGGAGGGGGTTCCACACGGTTGCTCCGGCGAACTCGCACCTTAGTACCATCGGATTCAAGGCTTGTCTCGAGGTAAGTTCACCAAAGAAGAAGTCTCTTTGGTGTCAAAGGACCTGGCAACTCCGCCGCACCGGGAGAGGTGGAAGTGATTGTATAAGGGCTTCTCCGCCTAGCTGTGGGGGCTAAAGGAGAGACACTTGTGTTAGTGCAATACTTGGAGGGTGCCTCCAAGGAGTGGACGTAGGTCAAGGTTTGACCGAACCACTATAAATCCGGTGTGTTCTTTTCTTATTATCGCTTCCGCATTTATTTTTCTTCCGCACTTTTTGTGGTGATTTTGGTTTAGGTTTTTGTCTTTGTTTAAAAGATTCTTCTTTTCCAAATCACCTCTCTCTTAATTAGCTTTGGGAATAAGTTCATAAGGGCTTAACATCCCCATCGAACTTTCAAGTGGTATCAGAGCAGTTTTCATAAAATAAGTTTTTAAAAGCTTTTGAATTTCGATCCATGGCTAATATTTCTAATCGTATTTTTGCGGAAGGATATTCAATCACTAGACCACCATTGTTTGAAAATATTACATTTGATTTTTTGAAAATTCGCATGTCTACTTTTTTGCAATCGATTGATTTTCGTATGTGGCATATGATTTTAACTGGTTATTCATCACCATCACGTATTGCTAATGGAATTAAAACTGATATTCCATTTAATCAATGGAATAGGGATGAACGAATGGATGCTCAATTAAATGCAAAGTCTTTGAACTGTTTTTTTTTTTTTGTGCTTTAAGTTCTGATGATTTTATGTTAATATCCACGTGCACTACCGGCAAGGAAGTTTGGGATAAATTGCACACCATATACGAAGGCACTAGTGAAATCAAGCAATCCAAGTTGAATATTTTAATGCATGATTTTGAAATGTTTTCTATGAAACCTTTTGAAACGATTTTAGACATGTATACAAGGTTCATTCAAATTACTACTTCATTACATGCCTTAGGAAAAGATTTTTCAAATTTTGAAAAAGTTAACAAAATTCTTCGATGTCTACTGGATAAATTTGATTCTAAAGTTGTTGCTATTTATGAGTCTAAAGATTTGAATGATTATTCTATTGATAATTTGATTGGCTCACTCATTGCCTACGAGCAAGGGTTGAGTCAAAGACTTTTGGATGCAGGTGAGACGATCGTTCTAAAAGCCGAAGATATGGAAAGAGGAAGCTTAGTTAGTGATGATAGCAATGAATTGCCAAGCAAATCAAAAAGCTCACCAATGCATAAGCAAAAGAGGAAGAAAGGTAAAAGTGGTAAGGATGTCCATATTTCCTCTGACATTGTTTGCTTTCGATGTAGGAAACCTGGACATATGAAGAATGAGTGCCCTAATTTAAGAATTCTCCCTGCAAAAGAAAAGGGTAAGGCGAAGTTAAATTTAAACTGGGGAAATAATGAAAAGCAAAAAATCTCATGGGCAGATCTGATCTCTGAAGCATCGGATCAGGAAAGAGATAATGGATAAAAACCTTATTTGAGTTTTTCTTTGTTTTTTTTTTTATTTTGTTTCTATTTTTTATTTTTATTGTTTTATAGATTTTTTTCTTTTACTTATTTTGTTTTGTATTTTTTTCTGATCAACACACACATCTACTTTTCCAGAAATGAAAAATTTACTTCCTAATTTTTCTTGAAATCTTTAGTAAGTTGTGATTGACTTCTCTAAAAACAATCAAAGGAAGGAAACTCATGTTTTTTACTTTCAATCTCTGTTTCCTAAAAAAAGATTTTTCTACTTTTGATTTAAAATCTTTTTCATCTTTTAAATTGGTTTTTGAAACTAAATTTTTTATCTCCCTATATTTTATTTATCACATAGGAATCTTTTGCAAGTTGTTGAATCTAATTCAAAATTTTCTTAATCAAGAAATTCGCTTTATCAATAGTATGGGTTTACTTTTGGTATTTAAGATTTCAGAAAGGTAGCATAATCAAAAAAAAAATTGGCCAATGATGCCAAAAATAAAAGAAGCGCAAAGCGCCAAAATTGAAAAATATAGAATACACAAAGTGTATCAAAAGATGCGCAGTGCGCCAACCAATTGTCAAGAGGCATAAAATGAGCCCACTAAATTTTAATGCTTACCATTCTTATACTTCTTAAAGCTTAAGAAAACCCTTGATTTTTCGATGCTTGAGTTTGAAAATCTTGATTCATGATTCAAATCGTGCATTAATCTTCTATTAGATATATTTTATGAAATGAGTTTTGAAAAATTACTGTTTCTTTCTCTAATTTATTCCTTGATTTAGATATTGAATTAAAAAGTTTTTGAGCCTTTTTAAAGAACTTGAGTTTGGATTATCAATTCTTGATTTTCTAACCTTTACTGGGCTATGTGTTGTCAATCCAATTCTACTAAGTTATTTTGATTAAAACCCAGAGGTAACTTTCTCATTTTAAGAACATTTGTTTTTTCACTTGATCAGGGAATGTTTTTTGTTCGTTTTATTTTTTGTTTGTGCCTCCTCTCTTTTTGATAATGTCAAAGGGGGAGAACGTTGTATCTTTTTTCTTTTCAAAAATTTCAAAACAACAAAAAAATTTTCATCTCCCCTATTTTTTTTAAAAGGATTTATTCTAGTGAGGGGGAGATTAGGAGGATTTACTTTTATGAAAATTTAAATTGAAATGTTTTGCCATCATCAAAAAGGGGGAGATTGTTGCGGATCTATGATTTTGATGATAGCAAACATTCCTTATTTCTCTATGATTGCCTTATGTGCTAACGTTTCAGGTCCACACGATCAGACTGCAATCTGGAACCAGCTCAAGATTGGGTAGACTAGGTCTGTGTCAGTTTGTAATCTTTTTCCTTTCTTGAGTCTATTGTATTTGGTGTGGTATCTTATGATTTGTAACTTGGAATATTTTCTGTTGTGCTCTAAAAGATTTCTATTTTTGGTAACATCGTCCGGGACGATATTTATATCGTCCTGGACGATCTGACAAAAGTAGAAATTCTAATTAGGACATTCTCATTAAAGCAGCCGTCTTTTTGCAAAACACATCGTCCTGGACGATTTTGTATCGGCCAGGACGATCGGCTCAATTCAGCAAGAATCTGCCGCCATATCTACTTAGGAAAATCTTATTTTTGGATATCGTCCTAGTTATCGGCCTGGACTATAAAATATCGGCCTGGCCGATCCAGGTCAATTTTTCCAAAATTTCTCAGGCAGTTTTGGAAAGCAATTAATGGGGATTTCGTCCAGGCCGATCGCAAGATCGTCCGAGACGATTAGACATCGTCCAGCTTCATTTCAGGGCAATTTTCAGGACGATTTTCCTCATATTTGTGCTAATCGGCCAGGACGATTTGGCTATCGTCCTGGACGATAATGGCGGCAACTTGCATTAATGAGCTCGTTTTGAGAGCCTCTATTTAAGCTATGGCAAGGCACTTTGTAAGTGTCTTTGGCAGCCATTGTAGCTTCGTTCTTGTGGGGGAAACTTGAAGAGAGAGCTTGAAAGGGAGAGAGGAAAGGGTGGAGTTTGAGAGAGGGAGAAGATCCTGTGAGGGGGGACTCAAGGGAGTGTGGAGGGGGTTCCACACGGTTGCTCCGGCGAACTCGCACCTTAGTACCATCGGATTCAAGGCTTGTCTCGAGGTAAGTTCACCAAAGAAGAAGTCTCTTTGGTGTCAAAGGACCCGGCAACTCCGCCGCACCGGGAGAGGTGGAAGTGATTGTGTAAGGGCTTCTCCACCTAGCTGTGGGGGCTAAAGGAGAGACACTTGTGTTAGTGCAATACTTGGAGGGTGCCTCCAAGGAGTGGACGTAGGTCAAGGTTTGACCGAACCACTATAAATCCGGTGTGTTCTTTTCTTATTATCGCTTCCGCATTTATTTTTCTTCCGCACTTTTTGTGGTGATTTTGGTTTAGGTTTTTGTCTTTGTTTAAAAGATTCTTCTTTTCCAAATCACCTCTCTCTTAATTAGCTTTGGGAATAAGTTCATAAGAGCTTAACATCCCCATCAAACTTTTAGTTATCATAACATTATTGTTTGATCAGTAAGAAAATCATATAAATCAGAAAAACCAAAGCCTCGATGAGGATCATCGAAATTATATCAATAAAGTAAAATTATATAATAGTATGTACATGCTATCCAACTTTCTATATCAATATTAATTTAGTATCATAATCACATGCTCAGTATTGATAACAGTGAATCAATAACCAATAACATTATTAATGAATCAATATTAGTATGAGTGAATAAATCAATAGAAGTATCATCAATGTCAGTAATAGAAGAGCAGTATAGTACAATAATAGTAAATTCATATAATGATAAAACAATTCATACAATAATAGTAAGATCGTATAGTAACAACATTCGAGTCATTTTTAATCGTCATTCTAATCTTCAAAGCTGTATGGATCGAGATATGTCACATTATGCATGTCTCAAATTTCAAAAATACAAACTTTTTTTTAATTTTCTTTTTGAATTTAAATTTTTGTTACAAAAAAATAAGGATATGTTCAAACTAGAAGAACTTTCACCATGTTACTTTTTATATGTTATAGAAATTGAGATTCAAAATATTTTAAATAATTTCTTGAAATTTTACACTAAGGGTTTTGAAAATTAGGTAGTGTTTATTATATAAAAAATAAAGCTGACTCTAAAAATTATGATGTAGTATGATTAAAGTCTTAAATTGATATTTTACATAATTTTTAGTAATTTTGTTTTGTTTTGAAACTATGTATTTTTACTCATTAAGTTTTCTTATTGCCTACCGTTATAGAAAATCAAGTAATTATAAAATATACCTAATTATACTTAAATTATTGTAATGTGATGAAATATATATTTATGTGATTGAACTATGTGATATTGAATAATTTTGATATGGAAAAAATATTTTTTTTGTGAGATATAAGGGGCTAGAATTCCTTTAGATTATGTTTGTGACTAGGAGTCTAAATAAAAAAATTTGTCTTTTGGGAGTCATAAAGGGTCCAAATTCTTTGAGATTCTATATGAAAGAGATAAATTTATGTTTAGCATTAGAAGGGGTCAGAATCATGTGAGGTTTTATCTAGGACCAGAGAAATATGTGATATAAATTATTTTGAAATAGGAATTTTATTTTAATTAACTGGTTAGTATTATTATTTAAATTTTTGGTTAATTTTAATACTCTTATTACATTGCTCAACACAGTTTGTTATTGTACTACATTTAATTGCATTTAACATTTTTTAAATATTTAATGATATGAATAATTTAAAATTTTAGATTAAAACTTATGGCAACCTGAACTATTGTAGCTCACTGTGGGTTTTAATTATGTTTTTAGAATCTTGAAAATAGAAGAGCTTGTTGATTAGCAGTTCAATATCTAATTTGAGCCAATATAGGTATTTCTCTATTTTGATTTTTATACAGTCGTGGTTAGGTTTGGTTATATTTTGGTTTGCTTTCTATTATATAATCATGTATTGTACTATAAATGTTGTATATATTTTTTTATGAAATAAAAGAAATTTTACGAATGAGTTTATTTCAATACTCTAGATATTTAATATCTCTGTAATCTATTGTTAATTCAAAATATGTATTAGAAGAGAATCTATAATATTTTCAAAACTAGATATTGGATTTGCCTATCACAACATAACACGATAGGACATGTCATGTTGAGTTGGGTTATGACAAGAGAAATCTAATTGGACTATTTTGCCCAACAAAACCCAATTTAATCTATTTATTAATTCGACACCAATCCAATCTATGTCAATGGAATTTCACATATATTAGTCCAATTACTTTAAATAAAATTCAATGTAGTATCACAAATGAATTAGCTCTAACTAGTTCTTGGATATACATATTTGTTCACTTAACCATTTTGACTCTATTAACGCTTTAAAGCTAATTTGAATAATTTGACCTTTGAATTGAGTTCAATTAACTTTTGACCAAGGATAAATATCCTATTCATCAAAATTAACTGAATAAGTTATATGAACTAACTTGGCCAATTTAATTAAACTAATTAAGATTAATATTACAAAATAGTTTGATTGAATTTCCTATAAATAATTTAACCTAAATTACTCATTGCGTAGGCCAATGAACCTCAATTGACACAAGTTATTGATATCACCCAATACATTTAGCATGCCCTAGATAGGACCATCAGCCTCCTTTATATACACCGACTCCGACGGTACTCATTCAATTGCCCAGCGCAGCCCTAACCCAAGGGTTTCGCTCCTATGTTTTCCTCTGCCGAGGGGAGTGACTTCACTCAGGAATGTATCCCTTCTTTCTTACTTTTACTATCCTATTTTCATGTTTCTTATTCCTTGTTCTTATATTGTCTTGATCATCCCTCCTTGCTTTGGCAATGCGATTTATCAAGCCCGATTGGTGGACACTGGCTTCTTGAACGGGAAAACAACCTCTCAGTCTTTTGTTGATGCCCTTTCGGGCGCTTCCCCTTTGGTCTCTTTTTCGAAAATCAAAACCTCATCCTTCGAAGGGATTCCTAATGTGTGGATCTCGAAGGATGAAGTCCGTGCTCTAGCCTCTCCTTTTTCTTTCTCACTTGTTGGTTATTTCCACATTCGTAGGCCCTCTTTGGATGTGATTAAGAAAATTTTTTTAACTTGAAGTTGGTTGGTGAGTTCTCCATCACCTTGTTGGATTTTCATCATGTGTTGATCAAATTGAAATGTGATTTGGATTATTGTCGTGTGTTTGCTCATCATTCTTATTTTGTGAGTAATTATTTCATGAAGTTAATTAAGTGGTCTCATTTTGTGGACATTGTGAAAGAGTCCCCAATTGTGCCTTCATTCCCAAATCTCTGCCCTCACTTGTTTACACCCCATATTCTTCATGGTTTGAGTACTATTTTTGGCCGTCCTCTACATGTTGATGCTTCCACCGCAGCTGGCTCTTATCCATCGGTTACTAGAGTGATGGCAAAGCTAGATAGAAAAAAAGTTATCCTGATAAGGTTTGGATAGGCCTGAAAAAAATTAGGCCATATTCAAAGTATTGTGATGGATGAGTTTCCACCATTTTGCAATCATTGTAAATCTCTTGTTCATTCCAAAAAAGAATGTGCTCGTTTGCATCCACCTGTTGCTAAGGACCATACTTTATCTAGGGAAATTATTAACATTATTGGTAGGGGGTTGATTGCTAATTTAAATGTTTTTCCCTCCTATGATGAGCCTGATTATGTATGAGATAATGGTTTTGTTACCTTATCCTTGAGGGATAATGTGGATGTTGGTGTGATGGGTCAGTGTGGTAAAGAAATAATACTTAATCCTTTGGTTGATGTTGAGGCCAGTCATTTGTCTGAGGATTTCGTTTTGGTTTCCTTGGATCTTGTGGCTTCTAGTTCTATGCCGGCAGCAGGGAATGATCCGTCGGATGGTGGTTTGGGTGTGTCACCCTAGCAGACATGAGATTTTTCTCCTTATATAGCTCAGGTTAATATTGGTAGTGAATAGCCTTTTGCTGGTAAGGATTAGTTGGTCCCCATCTTTATCGAGGCAGTGGCTGTTGAGTCTTCTTCGCATGAATGTATTGGGTCTCATGGTGCTATGGATGTTAACCCTTTTTTGAATGACTTTAATGTGGCTCAAGGTGTTTTTGAATATAAGTTGATAGGTGTGGGTGATAATTTACTTAGTGATGTTAATTTGGGAGGGGGGGGGGGGTGAATAATGATTCTACTAAGTTGGATCCTTCTAATGCTTCTCCTGTGCTGTCTGCTGATCTGGTTATTTTGGTCTCCCATGTGGGATTAGGAGTAAATGAACAGCTTTTTGATTTCCCTATTGCTTTATTGTCTACTAATGCATTGTATAGCCATGTCGGCGTCCGATCAGGGGATTATGTTAAGGCGCAAATTGATTGGCTTGATGGCTCCTTATCTTCTCCTTCTAAAGTTGATGAAGAGGCGGTGTTTAAACAGGTGGGTGGTTTGCAAAATTCTATCTTTCGGGTGGGTAAACATAGAAAGAGGAAATCTAAAAAATAGCTTTTTTGTGTTTAGATTGGTGGCCGCTGCTTTGGTACCTTGGGGTGGTTATTTCTTCCAAATTGGCTTCTTCTTTGTTGATGGTATCCTCTTTTGCTACTTGCAGTCTGTTTTGGCGATTATCTCTGTTGGGTTGGTGCTTGCTTCTTCTGGCTGCTATTACGGGCATTAATGACGAGGCTTTTGTATGCCACCTCTTGGGCCCCTGCTTGTTGGCAACCTTGGAGGTTATTAATCTTGCAGTTTGGTATACTTTTGTGGGTTTTCATGGCTGGTTTTGGTTCTTGGTTTTCTATCTCAAATGGAAGGACTTTTATTGGCTTGGGGGCGGGTGTGCGAGGTCTTTTTCTTGAGCCCAAAATTTTGGATCTTTTTATCTTTTGTTGTTGTATTTTGGTTTTCTCTTTGTTTTGTACTCTGGTTTTTGATACATTAGGTTCATTCTTCCCCCTTTTATTGTTGCTCTGGGAGCATTAGGGAGCTCTGTGTCGTTTATGTACTTGTATCATTTTCTTATTTAACATGTATGCCTTTTGGGTTTTTAATTAAAAAAAAGGACCTCAATTGACACATCTTAATCAAATTTCCCCTATAGGATCATGGAACCAATTTGGCTAAATGCAACCAGGTTTAATAAAATTGATGAGTCTCAAATCATTGAATCTTTGCTTAAAATTTAATCAAGTCCAATTAACAATTGGATGGACCCAATTAACTCAATTTGACCATATTGTATAGGCGATCCACATTACTTAAGGAACATTGCCATATTTGAAATCTAATGGACCAATTAATTAAAATTGAACCTTTCTTGGGATGTTCCTAACTAATCCATACGCAATTGGATTCTTAGAACCCTTGAACTGGCCTTTGTTGAACACTTAGATCATAAAAGTCAAGCCTAACACTTATATAAATAAAAAAAAAAATCCAAATGAATGCAGGGTCCTCAATTACCCTAACAAATGGACCTTGACCATTAAATAAGATGATCCTATGATGGTGGAATTCCTTAGATCCCAATTGGCTCCATAGGTTCGCAAATTGGTAAACCAAAATCATGTTTAAGCCAAATGGACCATTAAGGGGTCAATTTGACCAAATCCAATTTAACCTTTGAATTTATTAATTTAATTAAATCTTATTCCCAAAATAGGAAGTATCTAGATGTAATTCTTTCCCATCTGGCCAATGGATCCTATAATTGGCCAAAGTGAGCTCAAATAACCCAATTTACAACATTGGAACCCAAATGGATTGATTGAGCTAAATTGACCTTAAAAACTCAATTAGTTCAATCAACTTCATAGGAAAATCTTTTGGTTTGTCCTCTACATCTATAATCTTTGTCAACCACCATTGGCAATGTGTTTGACTACATGTGGTAGAATGGGTCAATTTGACCCACTAAAAAAACCTACTCTTTTCAAATTGAATTAATTCAATCAATTGAATAAGTAGGCTAAAATCTTAACCATGAATATCAATTATGATTTTAGGAAGCTAACCATAATTTGGTCAAATGAATGACTTTTTAAATTTAGCTAATTTGGTCATATGGGTCATTATAATCCATTTCAACAACATTATGTTAAAATGAAACAAATCTCATTTAATTTGAAATTTAATGGAATTAAACCACTCCATTCAATATATAACACTCCAAACAAATCTTTCTAGTGGCCTTAACCAAAGAAAATGCCCTTAAGGCATGCTTTACTATAAGTTAAATAAGGGTAAATGTGGATTACCACAAGTATTATTGCTTAGTAATATCTCTCCATACTTAAGTTCATGGACTTAACTAATTCATTCCTTAGAATCATTATATCCTTCCATACGGCCTTCAGATGATAGATAGTTATTAGACACCAAGTAAATTGAGCATTGGAAACTCGATCATGTGTAATGTTGGGAGACATTATAAGATAATCCCCTAATTTGTTTTGAGTTATTTTAGTGAGCGTTCAGGAGTTTCTCAACCTCATCACACCTAGTGAATTACCCTCAGCCTACTCTAGCGACCAAGCCCTTCCATTATATAAAGGCATTTGGTTAATCGAACAATTCAAAGTATTTGAAGGCAATTTATTCAGGAGGTCAATGTTATGGAGGTTTGAGGGTTATTAAGAGTTTTGGTGCTTTGGTTTCAGTATAGTCAAGGGTATAGTCTAACATGGTAAGACGCTAGTGAGTCTCTAGATGTTGTTATAGGTACAGATTAAATTTTCACATATTTTTATCATATTTTAATCGATTATGGTGCTAGTCATTCTTTCATGTCATAATAATATTTGACTTCCCTTGATTTAACTTTCATTTTATTGCCTATTTCTTTGTCTTATGTTTTATCTATGGGAGATGGTATGGTAACTAGCAAGATTTGTTTTTATGATTTGAAGTTTTTCTATAGAATTTAGAAATTTAGTTTGATTTTATTGTCCATTTTTTAGTTTGATGCTATTTTGAATATAGACGGGATGAGTAGTCATGAGGCCCATTTCAATTATTTAAAGAAGAAAGTGACTTTATATCAAAGCAGTGAGAGTTTTATGTTTCAAGGAATATGAGGTATTCTCTCATTTTTTTATGCTCTGGAGGTTGGTAAAGTTTGGAGAAAATGTAGTTCAGTATTTTTAGCATCTATTAGAGATGTGAGGTTATCTCTTATGTTGGTAAGTAGTGTTCCTGTAGTTTAGGAGTTGTTGATATCTTCTCAAAGGAGTTAGTAACTTTACCACCAGATAGGGAGGTAGAATTTTGTATAGATATTTTTTTGTATACTACTCTGATCTCCAAGGATCCATATATGATGTCTCTTAAAAAGCTTCAGTAGTTAAAGGTGCAGCTTCAAGAGTTGATGGACAAATGTTTTATCCATCTCAGTGTATCTCCATGGGGAGCACCTATTTTATTTATAAATAAGAAGAATGGTATATTACATATGTGTATTTATCACAGAGATCTCAATAAAGTAACAATCATGAACAAATATCCCATGCCTAAGATTGATGACTTATCTGATCAACTATTTGAATGTTATGTATTTTTTAAGATCGATCTATGATATGGTTATCATCAACTGAAGCTGGAGTAGGAAAATGTGGAATATACTCCATTTAGTATAAGGTACGAGTATTATGAGTTTTTAGCCATATCATTTGGAGTGATTAATGACCTAATGATTTTTATGGATTTAATTAATATAGTTTTTAGGAAGTATATGGACCAATTTGTGATAGCCTTTATGATATTCTAATTTATTCAATATCTGAGGATAAGAATGCAACACACTTGAAGGCTGCTCTTGAGATTTTGAGGCGTTATCAATTATGAGCTAAGTTTTTAGAGTGTGAGTTCTGGTTGAATAACATTTTATTTTTGGGGCACATAGTGAATAGTACAAGTATTTTACTGGATCCCTAGAAAATGTAGGTTATTTCTAATTGGCTAAGGCCAACTATAGTTTTTAAGGTGTATAGTTTCTTAGGCTTGGTTGGTTACTATAAAAAAAAAATTCATGGATTTTCACATATTTCTTTGTCATTAATGAGACTGACTCAGAAGTTTGTAGCATTGTTTGGACTTAACGGAGTGAAGAGAGATTTTTAGATGTTGAAGGATTGTCTTACTTCTATTATGATTTTGACTATTTCTTCATGTATAAAGAGATTAAGGTTTTGAGTGATGCATCACTAAAATGATTGGGATATGCGCTAATGAAGCATGATAGAGTTATTGCATTTGTATCTCAACAGTTGAAACCACATGAGAAAAATTGTCGGACTCATGATATGTAATTAACTGTTGGTATACTTATTTTAAAAATATGAAAGTATTACTTGTATGGGATACGAGATCTACACTAATTATTAGAGTTTAAAGTATATTTTCACTCTAATGGATCTAAATTTGAGACATATGAGATGGCTTAAGCTAATCAAGGATTATGATATATCTATTTTTTTTTATCCTGGTAAGGGGAATGTAATAGCATGCACTTCGAGTAGAAATTTTTTATGTATTTCTCTTTCTTTACTCACTTTTGTAGACTTTTTTATTCAAGTTTTGAAGAAGCTGGAGATTGAGGTAATATCAAAGGTGGTTGGCTTATATGATTATTAAGCCCACTCTTCATGAAATAGTTTAGGAAACTCATAAGTGAGATATGGAGTATCTAAAGCTGATTGGTCAGATTAAGTTTGGTAAAAACTTGAACTTTTTTTTATTTTATTCTTGTATTATTTTTTGCAAAGATAAATTATGGCTTCCTTCCATCATTGATCTAAGAGATAAAATTTTATATGAGGCACACTATTCATCCAAGAAGTAGTAAGATGCACAATGATCTAAAATGTATTTTCTAGTGGCCAGGAATAAAGAAAGATGTAGCAGAGTTTTTTTTAGAGGCATGTGAATTGATTAAGGCATAACATTAGCAATTGGGTTGTCTTTTGTAATCATTGCCTATTCCATATTGGAAATTGCAAAGGTAATGATGGATTTTATAATGGGATTCTCTAGATCAAGACATGGGTATGATGCCATCTAGGTTGTTGTCAATTGACTGATGAAATTTGCACACATCATTTCAATCTGTCAGATTGATCTGGTAAATAAGTTGGCAAAGACATATGTCAAGGACATTATCAGATTACATGGTATGCTATAATTATATCTAATCGTGATGGTCGATTTACCTCTAGGTTTTGGAGAGGTGTTCAGCAAGGTCTTGGTACGAAATTAGAATTCAGTGTAGTTTTTCATTCGAAGATAGATGGACAGTCCAAGAGGACTATTCAGGTACTAAAGGATCTTATTAAACTCTATGTTATAGACATTAGCGCTAAATGGGACGATCAAATTTTCTAATAGAGTTTACTTATAATAACAATTATTAGTCTAGCATTAATATGATCACTTATGAAACTCTATCCGATAAAAAGTGTGGGACCCATTTATCTTTGAAATAGGTGGGTTATAAACATTTAATAGGGTCAACTTTCGTGGACGATGTTATAATGAAGATATGTCTAATCAGAGAAAGATTGAAGTATGCATAAGATAGACAGAAAAAATATTATGATCAAAGATATAACATTATTGAGTTTGAGGTTGGTGATTTTGTTTATGTCAAAGTTAGCCCTATAAATGATGTCAGCAGAATTGGAAGAATCAGTAAATTGAGTCCAAGGTACATTGGATATTTTAAGTTTATTGAGTGATTGGTAGTTATGCTTATAAGTTATTACTATCTGATCATATGTCTGACATACATAGCAAATTTCGTGTATATTTTCTGAGGAAGTGAGTATCTGATTATGGGAGTTAATTTTTTATTGATGATGTTGAGGTACATCCAAATTTACACTATAAGAAAAAATCAAATAGGATTCTGGTGTTTGATACAAAAAAATGAGGAGCAAATAGATTTCAATTGTTAAAATACAGTTGAAACACACAAAGAGGCTAAGTGGAACATGGAATCTAGGATGACAATATTTTTTGAGGAGAGGAGAGTTATGACTCCTCCAAAATTAGTATACACTTCTATTTATTATGATCCAATCTGAGTTTAGGTAACCCACTAAAATTATGCTTCCAAACCCCTCTACATATGTTTGAAAGTATTATGTGTACATGCAAAGGTCAAAATGCATGTGCTTTGAAGCGGGTCTCGAAGGTTAGTTTACATGTTTGCAAAATCTAAAAATTTTCCCTTAGGTTGCTCAAGTCGTTGTAGGATATATTTTTTCTATATCAATTTTCAATAATTCAGTATTTTGGGATTTTTCTGATTGAATTTATAATTTGGTTTTACGAAAATGCGTTTGTCTCATATTCTGGTAAATTTTATCATGTAACTTTTGATATGTTATTAGTACAGTTATTCTTATCATTTTAAGCATTTATTTGAGATTTTCAGTTGGATGATTTTGAAAAGCAATAATTTTTATCAATTCAGAAATTTATTTTGACATTTTTAAATAATATTTTAATTTAATTAAAGTTTCCAGTTATATTTATACACAATCTTTGGTAATGTGATAGAATTCTAAAAACTATAGTTTTGGCAAACAGTAGAACACTTGATGGGAAATTATTATGACAGTCGTTAGAGCATTCTTGTAAAATTATATATTAAGACTGTAATCGTTTAAGTAGTGTAGAATGCATTTTATTTTTAATATCTATGTTTGGAATATTTGAATTGTGTGAAAAGAATTTCTATTGGTGGCGAGAAGGGATTGTGTTATTTGTTGTTTATTAGAAGTAGGGGTATAAGGGCCATTCTGATATTTGTTATAAGGTGTTTGCATATATTTCAATCAATTTAAGTACAATTTCAATAGTTTATTTAAATACCTATTTCAGGGGCGGAACCAGCCCTAATTTTCAGGGGGGACAAACTTATAAGACATATATGTTGGGGGTCCAAGGGAGCAATGTCTTCTGGCGGGGTTCGACCTGTTGGGGGCAATTACCTAAAGACCATAGTATTTTAAAATTTTTAGGGGGAGCAATTGCATGAAAACCCTTGTAATAAAGACTAAAAAAGGAATAAAAATGGGTAAATTACCTAAAAAAATCATATAAAAAATTTAAAATAAAATTTGATGGGGGACAACTGCCCCCCCTGGAACCTATTGGGTTCCGCCCTTGACCTATTTCAATTCAGTATCAGTGATTGCTTTTATTTTAGCTTTCCATATAATACTTCATTTATTATTATGGGTGTAAATGAGTCGAGTCGAGCTTGAGTCATGCCTAACTGGCTAACTCAAACTGACTAGTTGGCTAAATAATGAGCTTGAACTTGAGTTGAGCTCAAAGGACGAGCTCGAGTTCAGCACTTTCTGAAAAAAAAGAGGGCTCGCAAGCAGCTCATGAGATCGTGGGTGGTTTCACTATGGGAGACGACGCGCTTGCGCCGGAGAAAACTGTGAAAAGAGAAATTCGATTTTTTTTTTTTTTTTTTTTTTTTTTTTTTTTTCTTTGTAATAGTATAGGACAGTTAATGTTTATTTTAACCTTTCCAAAAAAAGAGTCAGTTGATATTAAAAAAAGTATACTATTATTAACAACACAGGACAGCACAGGACATTTGGCCAACTTTTTTTTTTAGTTTTTATTATTTTATTCATGTTGCACTGTAGCTTTTATTAAGATAAAAAAGACTTAATCTATTTTAAAAAAATGTTATCTCTTATTACGATCCTGTTCGAGCTCATGAGTCAAGTCAAGATCGAACTCAAGTTTTAGCTCATGAGCTCAATACCAAAAACTAATTGCGAGCTGGCTCGGCTCACTTACTCCCCTAATTACTCAGCATTTTCAACCCCTTTTATTTGATTTATTGATTCCTGTTTTAGGTTGTTGTAGCCTACAAAGTCATCATATTAGCTCACTCTTATTTGTGCTTATATTTTCATGCTAGGAAAAGGGTAAGAACCATAATATGAGTAGTTTCTAATAGCAGTCTTTGATCTATATTGTATGTATGCATTTTTATTAGTCCTTTTGATAGACTTGGCTTTTATTTTGTATTACCTTTTTGTTGTCAAGCGCTGTTGTAGATAAATCTCATATTGTATTTGTACTTTTAGATAATATATAGAAAAAACTATTTATGAGATTCAATAGTTTTTCATTTTACATATATATTTAATATTGGTTGTGTTGTACATGATTTGGATGTTCCAGCTTTACAACATTTCTCTAACTGAAGTTTAGTTTGGGACAGCTTTATTACTGTTTCTTAAATTAACTTTTTAGTACAAAAATTAAAAATTTTAAATTGAAAAACTGCTTTAAGAAGCAGTAAGAAAGCTGTCCTGAACAAAGCCTGAATCTTATGATTAGTATTTGCTTCATGCCATGATTGGACACTGTATAACTCCAATTGATTTGGATTTATGAATGCTCAAGGGAAGTTTTATAATTTCACATAAGGTGAATTTCCATATGAAATCATGATCACCATCCCAATAAGGGGAATTTTTATTGGGTGTGGAGTGCGGACGTAGCTCTATGTCCGCAACCCGTTAACATCATGCCACTGGGAGCCCACCATTACCCCACCATTCTAATAAACACGTGTTTTTTTTACAGCGCGGCCCGACGAGGAGTCTTTGGTATTAAGAAACACCCCCAAATTTTAAAAAAAAAATTAAATTATTTAAATAGGATTAAAATTTCAAAAATAATGAAAATTAATATCTTTAAAATATTAAATTCCCCAAATTAATTCTAAAATTTCCATGACAATTTGGAGCATGTAAAAAAAAAGAATTCTTGATACTTATTAAATTTTTTTAGGAATTCTCAAATTGACATCTTAATTACTCAAAATTTAAATTTTGATTTGAAACATTTAAGAAATCATGAAATGTAATATTTAGCTCACCGTGCATTGAAATAATTTTGATCTGCATATACATATCCATTTGATGTATTAATTAACTTAGGTTTTGTTTGGGACGATTTTCTTACTGCTTCTTAAAGCAAATTTTTAGTATAAAATTTTTAATTTTTTAAAATTACTTTAAAAAGTAAGAAGAAAGTCATTCCAAATGAAGCTTTAATTAGAGCATTCATATGACTATTAAAAGCTCAAAATATGCTTTCTCTAGTGTTTGGAGCTTAGCTTAAACTTTTTTTTTAAAAGATTTAGGGTGATTTCCTTATTCTTATAAATAAATATTTAATATTATCAGTTTTTTATCTAACAAAAATACCATAAACATTCTAGAGAAATTTGGATGCTTAAGCATTTCATTTCATCCTTTTGAATGTAAGCAAATGATTTTTCAAAATTATTAAGCTAAAACCTAAATTTTCAACCTTAAAAAATCATCTCTCTAATTTTGAAAAAATAGGCTAATTAAAAATAAATAGGAATTTTCCTATTTATTTTGTACTTCTATATATATTATAATTATTGATACATCCTTGAAAAATTTTCTTGATCAGGCATTAATCTCGAGGCAAAATCAAGTTGGAAACTTCCAAAATTAAAATTAGAATCATCCGAACTCCGATTTCAGCAATTTAATAGTCGAACTGAGCATTGCAAAAATACAAACCCAACGACACCAAATTCGACTCAATCTGAGCCCAAATGGGTCCAAATTAAGGGTCCAAAGCACGACTGGAGGGTTTGAACCACAATTTGGATTATCAAACGGTTTCCAAATTGGACGTACTTATAATTGAATCGTGTGACTCAACAAGATGAATCCAACGAGCCCAAGATCACTGAATTCTGACATCACTAAGACATTCAAATGTCTATCAAACTGTCCACGATCAATTGATTCAACATCTGCCATCCATCCAAGCCAGTCCCTATATGACATTGATCTCCCACCTATTTTGGGGTCATGCCACTCTAGGAAATCTATAAATAGACCTCTCTTCGCTCTTGAAAGGGGGATCCAAGCAAGAGAACAAGAGAAAGATTCAAGATTGCTCTTGCCTCCTCGCTCCTCCTCGACCACCGCCTGGAATTCTACCGGACCACCACTTGAGAACCTGAGTTCCACCGAACCACCACTTGATACCCGAAGTTCTGCTAGACCACCACCTGAAGCCCGAAGTTATGTCGGACCACCACCTAATGCCCAGAGTGCTGCTGGACCACCACCTGATGCCTGGAGTTCTGCCGAACCACCACCTGAGGCCTGAAGTTCTGTCAGATCACCACCTAAGGCTCAGAGTTTTGTCGAACCACCACCTGAGGCCCGGACTTCTACCGGACCACCACCTGAGGCCCAAACTTCTGCCGAACCACCACCTGAGGCCCAAACTTCTATCGGACAACCACCTGAGGCTCAGACCTTTGTCAGGTCACCTCCTGACGCCTAGAGTTCTACCGGAGTACCTCCCTACTACTACGATCTTTTGAACCCATGTCTTCTGCCGACTACGGTCCTTCCGATCTCCATCGCCAACTACGATCCTTTCGACCTCCATCACCTGACAACGGTCTTTTTGATCCCGATCTCCTGCCTACTATGATCTTTCTGACCTCTATCTTTTAAACTATGGACATGCCAACCAAACAAGCGTGTCTATGTTAATTATTGTAACTCCCACCATGTAATGCACTCTATATGATGTACATTTGTGACATCAAGCCATGACCTTCTCCCACGGAAGTTCCTCATTTGTAATTGACTGCAAATGCTAGTGGATTCCCTCAAACTAGGCTAGGCCCAGTGATTTTTCCCCCTTTATAGGGGTTTCCACTAGTGGTATCAATTTTTGACAAGACCTGAAACCCGAACAGGACCTGACCTAGAAAAATTTGAGTTTGGGTTGACCCGATTAGCAAACAAGTCGGGTTCGAGTTCGGATTTTTGACCCGTATCAAAAATGGGCCAGGTTCAGGTTGACCCAGAAACCTAAAATCAACTCGACAATGACCCAAAAGTCAGAGTAAATTTCATATTTTCTGCCACACTCGCACGGTCCCGTCGATTCAGACTCCATTGTTGCGTGATGGACGCTCGCGAGTAGCGACTTTGCCCATACTCATGGTCCCATGGATGACTCTGCTTGCACTCGCGGACCTGCGATATGCAAACCCACTAGCTTTGCCAGCTGCCGTGTGTTCGCGACTCAAACTCCATCCTTGCTCGCGATCTAGCACTCTTGGACTATGACGCTGCCTTGCGTTGGCGACTTAGACTCTGTTACCAGCACTTGCAGACTGGCCTAGGCTCGCCAGCTTGCGCTGCTTCAGCGGTTTAGGCTGTTCAGCCAAATCTACTATGTTTGGGTCAGGAAGAGTCAACCCGTGTGGGTCGGGTCCTTGTTGAAATGTCCGACCCGTTTGCATAAATGGGTTGGGTTCGGGTTAACCCATTTAGATCCGGGTCAGCTCAGGTTCTACCCGATCCCTACCCATCGACCCGAATTGACACCCCTAGTTTTCACGTAAAAACTCTGGTGTCTCTTATGTACGCTATACTATCTCTGTCATCTGCTTGTGTGCTGGATCTTCGTACAATGCTAAAACATTAAACTATATATTTTTCTACCCCTGCGAATATTCCAGGATGCAACAATTATTTTGATAATTATAAAAAAAGTTGAATTTTTTCAAGAAAACTGATTTTTTTAGAAAATTTGCTTCATATGCTTGAGCTTGTTATAAACATTTGGATACATACATTACATGTTATGCATTTTCCATCATTTAAAAGCTATTCTTTTATATAATAATAAAATATAAAATTTCAACTTAATTAATCACTTGAGGCATAGTTTGAGTTTTCTCAAGTAAAGTGTCATACATCTTCAAGTATTTTAAAAAAATTTCTAATTTATTTGATATTTTTACAAATTTTTATTTCATATGTGATATTGATAAAATTATTAGACAATTATCAAACTGCCCTAATTATTTGAAAACTCATTTTGCCTTAATCTTAAATCATTGGTTGACCAAATTCCAAAATTTCTCTAAATAATATCCTATTTTAGTACTTATTAATTAATTAATAAAAATAGGATTTGACTTTTCCTTTGACTTTGACAATCAACTCAATTTTAACTCCTTTAAAGCATCAATTTCAAAACTTTAAATTTCAAACATCAATTTCAATGTTCAAATAACTTTAATATATTTGAATACTTTAAATTTTATTTTATTTTTAATGATTTAAGAAATTTCAAATAAATTTTCCAATCAATATTGATAAATTCAAAATAATATTCTTTTGATTATATTCAAATTTATTTTTACATAAAACCTTGTATAGTACTATTTACACATTGATGTTACATTCTAATTAATTTAGCTTAATCTTGATTAATTAATCCTTAATTAATATCAAGATTTTTTTTTAATGGCTTCATTGTATTATCCAACCATACAACATGGTTGAACACCTTTATTCTAAGTAAATACTTATACTTTGACCACTCTTTTCCTCTCCAAGTAGGCTATCTCTAAAATAAAAATAATTTTTTTCTTTTTTAAATTAAATATCGCATAAAGAAAAACATATCATCTCAAAAAATAAAAATAAAATTTTGAAATAGATTAAAAAAAAATAATATTTTAAAAATAATGTCCATAGTTCCAGTGATTTATCCTATCTAATGTAAGTAAGCTATGGTTTATTTTATTATGAAGTACAGATTCCCCACAAAAGCAAATATTTATAGTTAATTACATATCAAGAGATGTGACCTCCTGAGAACTCTCTCGATTAAATTAGTGATAAATATTTTTATACTTAAAAAGTTTGGCGAAGGGTGTTATTTTCGAATTTCAAAGAGATTGATTCAAAATTGGATGAAATCCTTTTCAAAAGTCTAAAGAAGAAGGGCAAAGAGCGTCGGATTCTAAGAAGCTTAAAAGTAATCAAAACTATCCTATGTTTTGCTCTAAATTTTTGAAATTTCAATTTATTATTTGCTTATTTAATTAGAAATTTGATGCTTATATTTTATCAACACGAGATTGGGAAAAAGCCGAAGAAGTGAGGACATTTGATGTAGCAAATCAATCTCAGATACTAATAATAAGATTGACACTACAAAATAGTGATTTTCTAGAGTTTGCATATCAATAAGTGACTCTATTTTTATTTTCTAATTAAATTAGTTTCAAATTTAATGGAATATCACAGGAACTACACTTTATTCTATGATGATTCCATAAAAATTTAAAGTCAAATAGAGATGTTTCAAATTTATTATAATTTATTGGAGGAGTTTACCAAAAAAAATTATATATATGTGGAGATGGTACCTAGGGGTGTCAATTTCGGGTCACGGGTCGAACCCGGAACTGACCCGGGTTCAAACGGGTCGACCCTAACCCGACTCGGGTAGACAAACGGGTCGGAAATCCGAACCCGTACCCGACCCGGCGGGTTGCCAGGTTGACCCGACCCGACCCGGTTTTGGGTTCTGCCGGCGCCGGAATGACGGCGAGCGGACGGCGGGGACGCGGGTGGGGCAGCTGCGTGGGGCAGCGCGGGATGCGCGCTAGACAGCGCAGTAGCGGGCGCGGGTGCACAGCGCGCTGGGCAACGGGCACGAGGGCAGCGGGCGCTGGCGTGGGCAGCGCGGGCGGGGGCAGCACGAGCAGGCATTAGGCGCGGGCAGCGCGGGCGAGCAGCGGCGGGATTCGAAATATTTTGAAGTAAACGTGTTCGCGGGTTGACCCGGCAAATAGTCAGGTCAACCAGTACCCGACCCGTTTTGAAATCGGGTCGGGTCCAACCCGGATTTTTCAGGTCGGGTCCTGATCGAATTTTCGTGTCGTGTCAAATATTGACACCCCTATGGATACCTACAAAATAGTAGAAAGTCATCCTGCGATAGGAGGCTTGTCCGCTCATTTATTGCTTATCCAAGAATTGAGCCATTGATAAGATGTTGGTATATGTCGCTGCTACACTACTTATCGTGTTATTGCAACGAATGATCTTTGTAAATACAATGGAGAGATGTGAAGATCTGTCATTTCACTCAATAGCACTTAATGAGATACAAGAAAACCTATCAGTATGTACATTAAAAACTAAATGCAATTCACCTCTCCAAAATTTAAAACAGAAGTTATGTAAATTAGTAAACATTTGATTGTCAAGGCATATATGTGGTTTATTAATTACATTCCTGAAGTCTTCTGCCAGTTCTAAAAAAGAAACCGTCATAATTTGAAGAAGAAGAAGAAAACTGAAGTTTTTTTCGGGGACGCTCCCTTACAATCAGTTTTGAAGCAAAGAGAGTTCTTGCTCGTCTCTGGCTCCTGTTAGCAAGCCCGACGTCAATCAGCCTTCAATTCGGCCTCCTCTCCGAAAGCTTGACTCTGATGCTGGAGCTAACGCCGGCTTCCTTCAATCTCGCGTAACCAGACCGCACGCTAGACAGTCTGTGCGAGAGCCCCAACCTCCACCGACGTTCATGCTAGACCACCTGCCGCCGGTCTTCCACACACAAGCGATCTTCTCAAGCAAGCAAAGCCGCACGTCCACCTGAAATTTCTGATTTTCTGGGCTCGTCTTTGATCTACACCTTTCAGGCTGTTCTTTTGCTTCTATACCTGTGAAAAAGCCTTTCTCTTTATTCTGTCAAATACTGTGGGCCGTTTGCCATTCTGCCGTAAGAAATTGTTTCAAATAATAAGCTTGAAAGCTTGCGGTGATGGTTTGTTTCTCTAACTTGACATGATATTTTAAAAATATCAAATTAAATATGCTGCTCTTTTGTTCCATTAAGATAAATATTAAAAAGAATAAATTGAGCATCAGTTGGAAATCACAAGCCATTTGATTGAAGAAAGTCCCGATACGGTCCCCGGAAGTCCTCGGCTGTCGGTCGGACCGACCGAGTGGATTGAAGACTCAAAAGCTATTTTTGGGGTCGATTCACTCACCCCATATTCCTCACCGTTGATTTGATCCGGTCTAGCCGAGTCAAAAGGGCTAGTGTCCTACCATTACCTCCCCTGGAGGGGAGGTGACACCGGGAGGCTGCCGAAATTTTTCGAAAATTTTGTACTTAGACAAATTGGAGAGCAATCAATTGAAACATATCATTAACTAATCAAATCACTAATCAATCATTTCAATAAGCTAACTAAGCAAAATCAGTTGATTGATTAATTGAATAACTTAATTAAATAAACAATTAAAACTTCATTTTAAATTGAAATATTAATCTTTTTAAAAACTTAATCTGATTAAACATTAAAACATAAATAAATATAAAATCAAACTTTAATCAAATAATAACTAAACAGTTAATAAAAGATATGACTAAGGTCTAAATTCATCAATTTCTAATTGAAATTAAAATCGGGTTAGTTGAACAGAACTAAAATCAAACTTTCAAATTAAATATAATTTAATTAAAACTCTAAATGATTGAACTAAGCCAATTTAATATAAATAATTGAATAACTTAAATTAGTAAATTGAATTTATTTAAACTAAAAAAAAATAGAGCTATAATCAATTAAATTGAAACTTTAATTTTAGTGATCAAATTAAATAATTCAAAATTAATATCATTTAATTAATAAGCCCAAATAACCAATTGAATAAATAATTTAATTAGATAATTTCAAGATAGAATTTAAATTTTAACCTAAATTAAAATCAATCAAACTTTAATTGGAAACTTTAACTCAATTGGGACTCAAAATTAATTAATATTACTTAAATAAATAACATTCAACTAAATTAAATTAATGAAAAATAAAATTTAATAAATCATATGAATCAGATAACTTTAAAATGATATCAATTTGAGCAAATCAATTTAATAATCATATAATTTTAAAATACATTTAAAAAATTTTAACTAACTTTTGAAAAAAATAAATTCTAATTAAAATTCATCATTTTAATTAATCAACTTAATTAATTAATGCAATCAATAAAATCAAAAGAGCATCAAATCAATATTTTTTCACTATCCAATCAACCTAAGTACAAACTACTGAGTAGCTCTTTAATAACTCTCTGAGCAAGAATATGGAGCTCTTCAAACAACTCAACAAAGAATTTTGAAACTCTCAAAACAAAACTCAAACTTCCTCAGACACACAACAGTAGCTCCTGCTTCTACCTGGGAGCCCGCTGAAATATTTCAAGTACCAAATACCTGCAAACAAGCAAATAAAAGTTAGCACAATTATAAATAAAATAAATGCTGAAAGAAAGAAAAAAAAAAACTAGTTACTACAAGTATAGCGAGTACCGGAAAAACTAGGAAAGTAAAGTAGTGAAAAGCTAGTAAAACAACATCACTGGAAAATAAGTAGAGCAACAAATTATTGTAGTAGAAAAAAATTTTACAAGCATAAAATAAATAGCAAGTACACTGAAGAAAGCTAGAAAATAGCAATTTGTGAACAGGTGTCAAAACCAATGTTTAGTGTCAAACTAGCAAACAATTACAAACCCTTTGGGCTTCTTCTAAGCAAAGTTGTAAGACCAACACATTAAGGAACTTCTAAATCAATGACCCTATATCCAAATAATTAAACCCCTATGGTAACATCATTTATAAGAAATAGGTTGTAATACCCACTACCCAACTACTTTCAATGAAAGTTGTCAGTCCGACTTTAGAGGAAAATTTTAGGCAAAAAAATGACCTAATCTCCAATCTCTAATTAACCAACCGGCAACTTCTAATAGAAGTAATAAGCCCGACCTCTAAGAAAAATGTTTAGGTAATAACATAACTCTAGGCCCCTCACTCGGGCATCCTGGTCTACATGGGTTAGGCTTTAAGATCCACCATACGGGTCACTCAGCTAATAGGGCTAGGTCGTAAGACCCGTTGTTAGACAATATCTAATGCAAGTCATTAGACCCACTCATATCCAATAATCTTCGGGCTACTTCTAATAGAAGCCATAAGACCCACTCATATTAAACTATTCTAACCACCTCTAATAAAGGTCGTAAAACCCACTATTAGGGCTACTTTCAAATGAAAGTTGTAAGCCCCTTGTAAATCCAACAACACGGGAAACTCTTAAATAGAGCAATAAGCCCCAACTAAAACCCAAAATAATAAATTAAAGTTCATATTATCCACTTCAGTTTACTCGGGATCCCTAAGAGTAGGCAATACATGGCTGCTAATCAGATTCTCTGAATACTATAATCAATGGTTGTTAGTATTAATAAATTGAAACTCATGGTATACTCAGGATGATAGAACCATAGGGTCTTGATCAGGTGTATCTTCATCCCTCATAACTAAGTTTAAAATACGGTTGCACATAAATATGTGCTTCATGCACTAACTAGACATATTTTCATCCTTAATCGAGTGTGCTCTTCTAATACGATAGTAGAGATAATTAACTATGAGGGCTTGCACTCATAAGAAATATAACCTAGATCTAAATAAACTCTGACAGTACTCTCAGGGAAAATCTAGGTGAATATTCAACTCAATCTACCTCAGGAAAAATTAAGAGAACTTCTAAGTTTGTAAGAGCAAGGTTCACCTTATGCCTAATGAATATTTTGTTCATAGCGAACATTGACATTCTTCCACTAGTTAATATAATTGCATCAAACATGTACTCCTCCACACGAATTTTCTATGAAATATAAATTATCATCAAAGGATATTATAAAATCCAAAGTACAAATATTACCTTTTTGTAAGTCAACACCACACTTTGTAATTGCCTTTCTAGGCTTATCACACTTTTTTATGTTTACATCCAATGGTATCCACCAATTAACCTAGGCTTTGATATCAAAGATGATGTGGTGGTAGTGCAGCTTGTAAGATAAGCCACTTGGTAAGGGTTAAATTAGATTATGATCCTTCACAAGAGTCTTATTTAAGTTCCAAATATATTCGTGGAGTTAATTTGATGGTTTATTTAGTGTTAGGAGTGTAACAAAGATCAGCTTAAGGTTTAGGGTCTAAAATATCAATAACACTAAGTTGCTTTCAATTCACAAAATTTGCCAAATACTGATAATAAACTCTCAAATCACTTGAAAAAGTTATAGAATAGGGTCAACTCATAAAAAATGGTTGGTTGAGAGATCACAAAACCCATCTCCTAAGGCGTTACCCTAAGCCATGCCACCACTTAGAATTCACTCCAAATTAAGTAACAAAAATATCGAAGCACTTCATTCCATAGAAAATGATGTTTAAATACATATTACAATAATAGAACATTGAATTTGAAAAGAAGAAAGAAAGAGGAAGAGAGTGGCCCACCCAAATAACCTCCATAAGTACAGTGGCCCAAACTAATAACCCTTATAACTACTTTCACTTTCCATGCATGCTTCGCCATAACGCTCCTCCTTAACTCTTTGCTTGGCTGACCACTCACTCCATGCATGAGCCACTTAATTAAATCAATTATGCGCCTTCGACTAGCATTTTAACACATAAAAATTTTAATACAAACACTAAGTCTCACACACACATGCAATTATAATACCACATAAAGTTTTCACACACATAATTAAGCAAAAAATATAAATAAAATTTGCTAGCTTAGAGTCTTCAACTTGCTCTTAGTGATAGGCCAATAGGTGTGGTGGACTTATAAAAGTACATTACACATATTGGTGTTAATCAAAACAATATGATCACCTAGGCTAGTATAAATCTTAGGGACTCTACCTAAGCCTAATAGTCCAATGTTGGTATATTGAATCAATTGTGGCACAATTACATATGATCTACATGAAATTTGTCACAATTTATAGGCTAGCAAAGGTCTCATTTAATTTCGTGACTTAGCTTATGGCTATGATAAACTAATTTCATTCTTACTTTAAGCTGTATAGTCTTTTTTCTTTTTTTGGATTTTAAAGTTTTTTTTAATAATAATTACAGTTTTTTTAATTTCAATTATGAATTTTCTATTAATTTTTTTGCAAAAAATTCATGTTGTTCTAATAATTTCATATGAATTAATGCAAGACTTGATATTTATCAGAGGATCATTAGTTTTAACAAGCATATGATGCTTCACCCTCTTTAACACTTCTATAGGAAGTGTCTTTACCCAACTGGCAATCATAAAAACTTCTTCAGGACCTCACAGAAACTGGTGAGTCTAAATAAGACTTATTTGAGCAAGCTAGGTATTATTCAGCTTTTCCTTTTAAATAAATGAGCCTAAATTTTATAATTTTAGGTTTTGCAATCCATCAAGCCAAATAAAAATTAACTCATGAACAAAAGATCTAGACAATTTGTTCATGGCCAATTTAGTCATACGGCATCAAGTTGCTTTAATTTACTCCATTGACTATACAAAATTAATCCAAAATAGCACCTCATGTTATAATTATGATATAAAATTAATTTCAATTTAGTTTTAAAATGAAAATTTTGGATCAATTTTGTATAGTCAAAGAACTAAATTTAAGAAATATTATACTCTGAAACTAAATTGATCATATATGAATACTTTGGATATTATTTTCAAATTTAGCACCTTGTGACCATAAATCTACTTAGAAGGCACATTTAAAATATAAAATATGCATTTCCTTGTATGCATGTGTAAATATATATAGGGTATTTGGTTGCCTGAAAAAAAAAGGGTAAAAAAATACCTCTAGAAGAAAGAGTTTTTATTGGAGGAGATTTAAATGGACATGTTGGTAGACAGGTAAATGATTTTAATAGTATTCAATGGGTTTAGGGTTTAGTTTGGAACAACAAATGAAGGTGACAAGACCATATTAGATTTTTGTTTAGCTTATGATTTTTCAATTGCTAATATCTTATTTAAGAAAATAAATGAGCATCTCATCACTTATAAAAATGGATATAGTACAATCCAGATTGATTATTTCCTTATAAGAAAATTAGATCGTTTAGATTGCAAATATTGTAAAGTTATTCCGAGTGAAAATTTATCTACCCAACATCGATTATTAGTTTTGGACTTTAAGATAAAGGTGCAGATAATAAAAAATAAAGTAAAACAATATTCTAGGATTAAATGGGAGCATTTAAAGAATATTAACAAAAATATTTTTGAGAATAAGATTTTAGATCTTAAGATTTTATCTGTGCATGAGGATGCTAAGGTTATGTGGGAAAAAATGGCTAGTGATATTAAGAATATTACAAAAGATGTGTTTGGAGTATCAAAAGGAAAAGCTCATAATAGTAAAAATAGTTTATGGTGAAATCCAAATGTGCAAGACAAGATTAAAAATAAGAAGATTTGTTATAAAAATTAATTTAATTTTAAAAATTCTGATAATTGAAAAAGATATAAAGAGGCTCGTAAGGAATCTAAGAAAGTAATATGCGTTACAAAGACCGTAGCTTTTAGTTATTTATATAATAATTTAGATACTAAGGAGGGAGATAAATATATGTATAAATTAGTCAAACAAAGAGATAGGAGTAGTAAGGATTTAGTTCAAGTGAAATGTATTAAGGATGAAGATTAAAAAATACTTTTCTTAGAATATGATATTCAACAAAGATATATGAGATATTTTGCTAAACTTTTTAATGAAAATTGTGAAAATAAGATTGATTATAGTGACCTTAGCACCCTAAATGAAAATAGAGATGTTTGTTTTTATCGGCGTATTAGTAAAATCAAAGTTAGAGAGGCTTAAAAGAAAATTAAGGATGGAAAAGCTGTTGGACCTTATGATATTCCAATAATGGTGTGAAAATGCTTAGGAGATGAAGGAATTTATTGGCTTACTAAACTTTTTAATACTATTTTGAAGACTAAAAAGATATCAGATGAGTGGAAAAAGAGTGTTAATTCCTATTTTTAAGAATAAAGGTGATGCACAAGATTGTACAAATTATAGAGGAATTAAGTTAATGTGTCATACTTTAAAACTATGGGAGTGAGTTATGGAGCATAGGTTGCGGCGTGATACTAATGTTTCTCAAAATCAATTTGGATTCATGCCGGTAGGTCGACTATGGAAGTCATACATTTATTAAGAGGTTTGATGAAGAAATATAGAGAAAATAAAGAGAATCTACATTATTTTTATTGATTTAGAAAAAGCATATGATAAGTTCCAAGATAAGTGCTATGGACAGTTCTTGAAAAGAAAGGAGTTAATAATGCTTATATTCAAATCATTAAAGATATGTATGCAGGACCTATTACTTGTGTTCAAACACAAGGTGGTTTGACCAAGTATTGCCCTATTTCAGTTGGGTTACATCAAGGATCAACCTTGGTGTATGCTTTTTGCTTTAGTCATGGATGTTCTCACTAGACATTTGCAAGAGGATGTACCTTGGTGTATGCTTTTTGCTGATGATATTCTTCTTGTTGATAAGACTAGAGAGGGAGTTGAAAGTAAACTTGAATTATGGAGGTCAACATTACAGACTAAAGGTTTTCGCTTGAGTAGATCTAAAACGGAATATATGGAGTTTATTTTTAGTAGTAATAGACCTAGTGAGGGGATTGCGACTTTGAGTGATCAAGTCATTAATAAGAGTATACGTTTTAGATATCTTGGATCTATTGTTCAGAGTGATAGTAAAATTGATGGAGAAATTATCAGCAGAATTCAAGTTGGATGGTTGAAGTGGAGGAATGCATCGGGCTTATTATGTGATAGAAAAGTACCCCTCAAACTTAAGGGAAAATACTATAAGATGGCAGTGAGGCCTGCAATGCTTTATGGTGCTGAATGTTGGCCATTAAAAGAGAAGCATAATACTAAGTTAAGTGGAGCAGAGATGAGGATGCTCAGGTGGATGAGTGACTTTACCCTTAGAGATGGCATATGAAATTAGCATATAAGTGAAAAGGTTGAGTAGCTCCAGTAGAAGATAAGATTAGAGAGAATCGCCTTAGATGGTTTGATCATATAAAACGGCAGCCTTCCAATGACCCAGTTAGGAGAGTAGAGGTATTAGATTTGACTTATGTTAAGAAAGGTAGATGCAGACCTAAAAAGACTTTGTTAGAAAATATTAGAAATGACATTTCTTTATTAGATTTAAACGAGAATTTGACCTTTAATAGGACACAATGGAGAAAAAGGATTCATGTAGCCGACCCCACGTAATGAGATAAAGACTTGATGTTGTTGTTGTTGTTATTGTTGTTGTAAAAAGTATGCATTATAAAAGAAATATTTTGAGTAATTTGGATGAGTATAAAAGAAATGCATTACTTTTTTTTTTTTTTTTTGAAGCAAAGTGAATGCAATGTAAAATGTAAAAAAGTTGTGCCCAAAGTGGTCGGTGGTGGTCAATGGCCAACAGCCGATGTTGGAGGGCATCAGTGGTGGAGGCACAATTGACGGTAAGCGAAGAAGACTGTCTGGCAGTGGTGGTGGGTGATTGCCTATGACGACAGTGGTCGGCGGAGGCCAACAACAAGCAGCAATGGGTGGGATTGGCAGCCAGCGGCCATGGTAGTGTGCGATGGGCCTTGACGGCGACAATCGACAACGAGGTGGCAACGGAGATAGTGGCCATCAACAGTGGTCAAGCAAGCTTTGGAGCCGTGTAAACTATTTCGCTTAAAATTGGACGATAACAATTTATCTCAAAAAAGAACTAGAATGATATACACTGTATTCGCTTTACCTTGGATTTATTTTTCATCCAACCAAACATCAATATTTTCAAAACCCCTACATTTATTATACTTACACTCATTTTACTCCTAACCCCATAGCACCATAATTAAATTATTATCAAACTAAACAAGATCGAACACAAACAAGCTTTTTTGAGAGCTTCACAATCACCCAAATATATGATCAAGATCAACTAAACAAAACATTTAAAGTAGGACATTAAAGACACATGATCATACCCCAGTTCATCATTAATAAAACCATATGTTAAAGTAAATAATCCACTCTAATAACAAGCATAAAACCAAGAAGAAGAAAGTGGTAGAGATTTACAAAAAAAAAATTCAAGGTTAACAGTACTGGACTGATTAATTATGTTAGATCAACTTATTTACTAATGTCATAATATTTCACCCAGATTTCGTTTATTTTCTTAAAAAAAAAAAAGCCTCATAAAGTTTACAAAGAAAAAGATTTGAGAAAATGGAATGCTGATTAACAAAAGTTTCTTCCAAATCAATGAAAAATTGCACAGGAATGAGAGCAGCGTACAGCCACAAGCAGCATATGGCAGCTCATTATATGTGATAAATGTCATCAATGGGCACCAGAACTTCCAAAAATAAAGATCTGAGGTAAAAGAAATTGGAGTTAGAATATGAATTTCAGGAGTTAAAATCTTGTGCAGAAAATGAACTATTTAAGAGGGAAAAAAAAAGCTTGCTTATTGCAAATATTTTAAATCTATAATGCACCGACACTTCTCCTCAAAGAGGTATGCAGTTTCAGACACATATCAGACAACACGTGTCCGACACGCCTCCGATACATATCAGAAATGCCAAAGATGTGTCTAATTAAAAAATATTAAAAATTGGACAAGTGTGTCCGACAAACGTGCCTTAAATATTTTATTATTTTTTTAATAACTTCTTATCTTATAAATTTTTATTTATTAAAAAATATATATTTTTTATTTCCTTTCAACAACCACAAATCGATTGCCCACACTCAATACTCCATTTTCCAAACATACCATTTTCATTTCTTTCTATATATTGAAACTATAGTTTCACAACGCCCTATGTCATTGCATCTTCGACATCCGACGTCGTCACAACATGAATGTTTCAAAGCCATATGAAAATCAAAGTTTAACGCTAGCCCTTTCTACCCCCACAATCACGCCCCCGAATCGACTCGACATCTCATCTTTGATCAACATCATCTCAACATAGACAACCGACACTGTCTCAACAATGATGCTCAATGGCTGACTCTTGATAGCATTAGTTTCGTCTCCCCTCTCGACGCTTCTAACACGACATCGAGGCAAAACTCTAAATATCCTAATATTAATCGTTTTAATCACAAATTCTAGTTAAATGATTTATTATTTTTCAATTACTCCTAATATTCTGCTTACTCAATTTCTATACACTATGTTTAAGATATAAAATTATAATATTGTGTCCCACCCAAATCCGTGTCCTATTTTAGACTACAATTAAATTAGTCAAATAGTAAATTTAGTTATAATCACCTTTTTTTAGACAACAATCACAATACTATTTGACTACAATAAGAATCAACTTTTTATAACTAAATTTACTATTGTGTGAAAACTACAAATAAATTTATATTCGGCTTTTCCAGAAGGGAAAAAAATTGCAATAATCTTAAAATCTTTTAAAAAATTTTATTTACTCTACAACACTATTTTTAGATAGTTGTAGCCATCCCAAATGAACTCTAAATGACATGCCAAAGGCAACACAGCTGATAATCTTTATTTTTTAAAAAATTTCAAAGGAATAGGAACAAACCATTTTATTGCATGCTCAACAAAGTATCACGCATGAGCTTCTCAGGGGCTGCACAGAAAGATAAATGAGTAATATCCAGAATTTGGTTAAGAGGGAACCATGGCAATCTTTGACAAGGCACCAGCTAAGATTTTACCTGGTAAACCAGTGAAAAGTTCAAACTGACCCATGGCTTGACGTATAAACATCTCCATTCCAGTAACAATGGTCACTCCAAGCTCTTCTGCTTCACGAAGAAGTCTGGTCACCACTGGGTTGTATATAGCATCAAAAACCAACGCATATGATTTCAGAGCTTGCTGCAATTATATAAGCAAATAAGATTGAATACACATAAAAAAGTGCATGATATAAGCAAAACTTTCTTTTTGTTAGTAGGCCCAAAGAGAATAAAGAAAAATATGAAATAAAATAAAGGCACCAAAAAATAAGCCACATGCAGAATATAATTGTGTGGAATAGGTTTAGCACCCCATATAACGCTAAACAAGGATGAAAGAAAATTAAGGATTCATAAATCCCACCAAAAATTATTGGGATATGGCTTATAATGTGAGGAAGCAATCCAAAACCATAAGTATTTACCATGGACTTGACCCTAGGGTTGCATGGTTAATCCATATGGGTTATTATGGTCCATTGCTTTGTTCTTTCAGCTACAAGCATAAAGGGGGAGACAGTCAAATCCCAACTACCCTCGACTCCAAGGATATAAACAAAGAAAAAGATGAAATAGAATAAGGGCAGAGGACTTAGGCTTTGTTTGGGACGGCTTTCTTATTGTTTCTAAAAGCAGCTTTCTAGTGACTAAAATTTAATTTTTGCACTAGAAAGCTGCTTTTAGAAGCAGTAAGAAAGTCATCCCAAACAAAGCCTTAAACAACAAAATGGCACCCTCCCTCCATTTCTTTGTTGATATAGTCACTGAACATATCTATCATAAATGCATGCTAAATTTCAATGTAAAAGCTCAAGATAATTTGCTACACTCAATATTTTTTATCTTCCTCGGAATGTAATAGCAGGTACCGTGCATCAACACTCACTAAATTACTTTGTTAAAGAAGAAGAACACAAACCTTGGAGAGAGGGGTGTCATGAATGTTTGGGTGCATTCCTATTGATGTTGTATTTGCAAGAATCATCCCTTCCTCTGGATGGAAATTTTCTAAATCTGCAAGTGATATAGCCTGTCCTCCAACTAAGTTGGCAAGTTCTTTGGCTCGCTCTGGCAGTCAGCAGAAATAAAATGGTGTAATGACAAGAAAAAAGATGTATCATAAGATCACTAAAAAAAAAATATGGCTTTACGTCGTTTTTATCAACTTAGTTATAGGTGGCCTCACAGGATGAGGATGTAAAATTCTCCTAACAATCACAAATAAGCTGTTTAGATTATAATTATCACAGGAGTAACTGTATAGTACACATGAAGTTCTAATAAGTGATGATCCCAAAATCACAATTTCTCCGATTAGTAATTTTCAAGTAAGAAAACAAAAAGAAGTCAACGGTGATGAGCTCTCCTATAGCTATACAAGTAGATTAATCAGTAATATTATATCAAATGTATGGTTAGAAACTTCAGATATATAAGCTTCTAAGTTATTAGCGACTATGAGGATTATATATAATTACATGAGCATAAATTCATAATCTGGTATCCTTCATAACACGAACCCACTAAAGGGAATTAAGTCAAATATTTCCATTTTATCAACCAAAAATTAATGAATTTGATCAACAAGTTACTACTGCAACACAATACTCATCATAATCACACCATGAACCTTCTTCCATAATGCTAGCCTAACGATGAGAAAAAAGACTCCCTTGTTAGAATTGAGGTTCATAGTATTCCTTTACACATTAAGAATATGCAACAATTTGATGCAAATGTGAAAACTGTGCTGCACTGTAGAAAGGGAAAAGATAATGTTACCATATGTACGGTTTGCTATCACAACTCTTGCACCTTTTTCTTTAGCACCATAAGCAAGTGCTTTACCAGCACCACCAGCTCCTAAGACGACAAAAACCTTATCAGCCAGAGGAGAACCAGCCGAAACCTTCCCTGAAGAACCTGTTCAAAGGTCATAACAATATCTCAACTGATGTTAGATAGATAAATTTTCAAAACGATTTGCCACTTATGTGTTAGACAACAGCTTGGAAGTAACAGATTACGCCAAACACCTTGTAGTGTTGTTTCAATAGCAGAAATTGCACCAGTGTAGTCTGTGTTATAACCTATTAGTTTTCCATCTGATGGACGCTTTATCAATGTATTTACAGCACCAATATACTGAAAAAGAAAATCAAGAACAAAAAAAATACATTAGATGCAGATGCATGTAGCAAGCTTTCTGATAGTTCTTGCAGAGCTTACCTTAGCAATTGGATCAACTTCATCAGAACATGCAAGGGCAGCCTCCTTATGAGGCATCGTAACACTGAAACTCAGATAAAAGAAGTGTTAAAAGTCCAATAACTTCAATGAAAATATAGTACCTTGACAAAAACCAACAAAGCATTCTTATTATTATTATTTTGCCAACAACTGACTTCTTAACTCTAATTCCACTCAAATTTAAACTCCACCAAATATAGCTTTACTCTCCTAATAGAAGAGCCCCACATCCACCAATGGAATCACAACAATAATTTAAAGCCTACACAAGCAGCATCACCATTGTTGGTATCAGGGCTTTAGAGATTGGTGGACAGCACTTGCATTGTAAGGTGGACACCAAGGAAATGAGAAGCTTCTAGAGGCTTTTGCAAATAGTGGGGTTGAATTCTCAAGAGGTAATCTTTATAATTTTAGACTTTGTTTACTTCATTAGTATTTGATTTTTCATTGCAATCACATGTGGTAGATAGCTTGTTTAATGCAAAATCTTTTAAACTATTGCATTGTTTCCAACTAGTTGTCTCACGAATTAAACCTAGTCATCAACCTTGAACCTTTCAATCCTAATTGACTAGAGAGGATCCAAATCAGAAAGGGAGTGTTCCACTTAAAGCAAATAAACCTTTCCTTTGATTCCAATTAACATAGGAAAACTAATTTGAACACTTAAGGGTTTTGTCTTAAACTAGTTTAGTTATTGTGTTTGTTGTTTCTACTTGTGAATTTACATTGTGTGAAGGCTCAAAAAATATTTTCCAAAATCATTTATATTTCTTTTAATTAAATCAGCCAGTATTTTATATTTAAAATTTTATATATTTTTTTTCAAATTATAACATTAAGCATTAAATCATACCTCCAAAATCTTCAAGTAAGCAATAAGAGGATAGATGAATTAGAATTGCAAAACTAGCAAAATAATGAAAATTTTAAGAGACTCCAAGAGTTTATAGTCAACCTAATCACCCAAGTTCAAAACCCAAGTATTAGGATACAAATCCCACCATTAGCACCAAATCCTGTAAACACTGAAACAATTGGAGAAGACTTCATGGAAAATCCTAAGGAGCACACTCATCCTAAGAGATAACTCTATAGGAACAACCATATGAATCAAGAAACCTTGAATCTATCAAGAAAGTTAAAGTAAATGCTCCTAACTATAACAAAGTCCATGACCCAAACAAAATCATTGAATGGCTTACCCAAATGGATGAGTTTTTTAGGGCTAGAAACGAACAGAGCCGAGCTGAGCTTCGGCATGTTCGAGCTTGAGCTCGTTTGCCAAGTCCGTCTTTGAGCTCGTTTAAAAATTCCATGTTCGAGCTCAGTTCGTGTTCATGTTCAAGCTCGACTCAATTTAGGCTTGACGAGCCTATTAACAAGCCCCTATTCAAGCTCAATTCATTTTAGGCTTATCGAGACTATCAACGAGCTCGAGCCTATTAACAAATTAAATTAAGTTTATTTTCTATCTACTGGGCTTGCCAACTTGTTCACCATATCCTAAGGATTTCTTTGTAGGCACAACACGTTTGTAAGCCTTTTACAAACCTTCAAACGAAAGCCCAATATCTTTCATTATATATGGAAAAATCAACTTCTCATTTACAGTGTGGGACTAAACAAAAATGTTCACTTTTTCCTGATGTCGTGATGCCTGAGCGAGAGTCTCGAGCAGGATCGAGAGCGAAGAGTAGGATTGAACAACGGAATCGAGAATTTAAAATTAAATTATTAAATATTTAATTTAGAAAAATTAATTTAATAATATTCGAGCTTAAAGCTCATTTGTTGAATATTGTAGGTCATGGGATTAAAATTTGACTAAAAATAAGATCATCATAACTAACTAAATTACAAAAGAAAATTAGTGGAGCTAAGCAAAGGAGTAGAAGAAATCTGTTTAAAGTGATTCTGTTGGGGAAGATGATGAGTAAACACCATAATGACAAAACAAAACAAGAAAGGAAAAGTAGCGGAAAAGTAAAGGATGTCAAGATTTAACGTGAAAAAACCCAAAATGGGAAAAATCACAGTGTCACACCACACCAAGAAATCCACTATAAAAATTGAGATAAATAAGTATATATCTCTCTTCTCTCTTACTCTCTCATTGCTTCTCTTCTCACATTTATCGTTTTCAATGTCTACACACTCAAAATACAAGAGAAAGCTAAGTAAAATAATCTCAAGAGACGCAACCCTTCAGAAAAACGAGAAAGAAAAACCGTCCAGTCCATCTCACAGCACTATGGCACTGAAGCCTCTGTCTTGCACCCTTGCAGCACCGTATCTATACCGCTGCGGCACTTTTCTCTCCATTGTTTAGTGTTGGGGCGCTCAGGAACACAGCAACGATGTACTCAAGTACGCAGCGCCAGAGCGTTGTACTAGAACTCAAGCACGGGATAACCCCCCCCCCCTCCCACGCACCTCCTAGAGAACACGACAAGCTTTAAGGTCCGAGACAACAGAATAATCAGATTGATCAACATAATCATATTCCATACATACCAATCTCCCACTTGGAACTGAGTGCAATCAATCCTTCTCCTAGTCTATAACACCAATCATAGTACTGGTAATGTGGCTCAACCCTGCTCCCATCCTCCATGAAAACCAACTGAAGTTATTCAGTTTATCAACTGTCACCATATTCGTCAGCATGTCTGCAGGATTCTCGTTTGTGTATCTTCTCCAAAGATAACTGGTTATCTTCCAGAAGCGACCTGTGAAAAGATACCGAAGATGGATCTACTACGTCCTGGCATGAAATGTAACATTCTTGGCTAGATGTATAGCACTCATGTTGTAGCTATGTAGCTTTCCCATTCCTTTGTCCCTTGCAAAGTTTTGTCAAAAAACTTTGCAACCAAGTCATCTCTTTGCTAGCCTCAGTGATAGCAATGTACTCAGCTTTTGTGGTTGACAGTGCAATAATCTTCTGTAACTTGAAAACCCAACTAACTGCAGTCTTTCCCAAAATGAAGATATAACCTGTTATGTTTCTCATACCATCAAGATCTCCAGCAAGATCGGAATCTACATAACCCTATAGATCAATCTCTGCACCACCAAAGCAAAGAGTTTTATCAACTGATCCTCTCATGTATCTAAGAATCCACTTAACTGCCACCCAATGAAGTTTGCATAAATCTGCTGACAACTCCCACTGCATATACTATATCATATCTTGTACAGATCATATCATGCATCAAACTTCCAACTACTTAAGCATATGGAGTCTTCCTCATCTGTTCTTCCCCTGCGTCAAAATTAGGTGATTATTCCTTGGATAACTGAAAGTGACTACCCAAGGAAATGCAAATTAGCTTTGCCTCACTCATGTTGAATCTTTGAAGCACTTTTTCAACATATTCTGCCTAAGACAACTTCGTTATACCTGCACTTCTATCTCTACTGATTCTCATACCAAGAATTTTCTTTCATTGAGCTAGATATTTCATTTCAAACTCCTTTGATAACTATTCTTTCAGACATCTTATCTTCTTCATATCTGAACCTGCAACCAACATAACATCTACATACAAAAGTATAATAATATAACATCTATCAAAATGTTTGAAAAAATAATAGTGATATGCCTAGTATTTTGTATACCCATTATCTAACATAAACATGTCAAATCTTCAGTGACATTGTCTTAGTGCCTGCTTTAGTCCATGTAAGCTCCTCTTATACCAACTCTTCATTGCCTGTGACAACATATTCTTAAGGTTGCACCATGTACAACTCTTCATCAAGGTTACCATAAAGAAATGTTGTCTTTACATCCATCTGCTCTAGATGTAAATCCTCCACTACTATCATGCTCAGTACAACTCTGATTGTAGTCATCTTCACCACTTAAAAGAAAATTTCAATTAAGTTCACTTTTTCCTTCTATTGAAAACCTTTAACTACAAGCATGGCCTTGTAGTGCTTGCTACCATCAGGTTTTTCTTTCAGCCTATAAACTCACTTGTTCTGCAGCGCTTTCTTTCCATCAAGTAGCTTTGTCAACTCTCAAGTCTGATTCAATTCAAGTGAATGCATCTCATCATCCATGGCTTTTTCCACTTCTTTGAATTATCAACTTGAATGGCTTCATCATAGCACTCTGGTTCACCAGTATCTGTCAACAATAGATAATACAAGGAGAATACTTTATACAGGCCTTGAGATTATGCTAGATCTTCTAATTTCAGTAGCAGGAGTCTGAGATACTCTCTGTGCTTCATCAGCTTTGTCTTCTTGATCATCATAATCCTCTATCTCAACATACTTGGAAGAATTTTCAAGAGTCTCATTTATATTCTTATACATTTCACTTTCATTAAATTTGACATTCTTGCTCCTGATGAGCGTCTGTTTCTAATGATCCCAGAATTGGCACCAAATTCATTCGAGCCATATTCAATGAATGTATACTTGATAAATCTTGGATCAAGCTTACTCCTAGATCCTACATCAATATGAACATAGGATGAATAACCAAAAACATTGAGGTGGGATGAATTAACCTCCTCTCCACTCCAACTTCCTCAAGCAACCCCTCATTCAGAAGAACTGAAGAACCACGATTGATCAGATAAACTGCAATATTCACTGCCTCTTCCAAAACTGTTTGGATAAAACCTCATGCTCCCAGCACGCTCAACGATATTTATATTCATACGCTCTGCAACACCATTCTGTTGTGGTGTTCTTGGAAGATGATGAGTAAGCACTACAATGACGAAACAATCAAGAGAGTAAAAGCAGCATAAAAGTAAAGGACGTCGGGATTTAGGCTTCGTTTCGAACGGCTTTCTTTTTGCTTCTTAAAACAATTTTTTGATACAAAAATTAAAACTTTTGTACTAAAAGACTACTTTAAAAAGTAGTAAAAAAGCCATCCCAAACAAAGCCTTAATGTGAAAAAACCAAAAATAGGGAAAAAAAAACTACATAGCCACACCACACCAATAAATCCACTATGAAAATTAGGAGAAATAAGTACATATCTCTCTAACTCTCTCCTTGTTTCTCTTCTCACATGCACCGTTTTCAATGTCTACACACTCAAAATACAAGAAAAAGCTGAGTAAAATAACCCCAAGGGGCACAACCATTCAGAAAAATAAGAACAAAAACCATCTAATCCATCTCGCAGCGCCTAGTTTGGGGGCACTGCAGTGCTAAAGCCTCTATCTTGCACAGCTATAGTGTCATATCTATACCACTACGACGCTCTGCTCTCTATCGTTCACCCAAACACAAGCAGAGGGGTAAACCCCCCGCACCGCCCTGCAAACATGACAAGCTTTCAGGTTTGAGACAACAGAATAATCCGATTGATCAACACAATCAAATTTCATACATAACATATTCCACTTCTAAGTACTTATATTTCATATCATTTGTCATCTTCTTTAATTACGAACTGATAAAATTACTGTGAACAAATGACCATTTAGGATGGAGGGATATAAATCTTAAAAAAAGGCTATTACAGTAGTTCTTTGGAGAAAGAATTTAATGTGCAAATGAAAGGAGCGGCTAGATGAGAATGAGAAAATAGCAAGGATGTTTTATTCAACTGACCTTCCTTTCAACCATGCAAGGAATCCTAATTACAAGAATGCATTTACTTTTTCTTGTAATAACAACTTGCAGGTTGCATGCCACCAGGATATAATGTTATTATAACAAAATTATTGCAAAGGGAGAGGACAAACATTGAGAAGTTGTTTGAACCAACCAAAAGAGTTTGGAAAGAGAAAAGAGTTAATTTGGTTTATGATGGGTGGATAGATCTACAAAGATCACTCATTAATTTCATTGTTGTAACAGAGAACTATGTTCATTAAAACTGTAAATTGTGAAAGAAAGTATAAAGATAAGTTCTTCATTTCTAATTTGATCAAAGAAGTAATCATGATAATTAAACCTTCAAATATCATTCAGGTCATTACTAATAATACACCAGTTTGTAGAGCTATAAACCTACTTGTGGATCAAGCATATCCTCATATTTTTTGGACATCATGTGTTGTGCATACTGTCAATCTTGGTTTGAAGAACATTTGCACAGCTAAGAATATGAGGTATATGAAATCACTTACAATGAATGTTATTGGATCACAATGATTGTAGGAGATGTAGTTTTAATCATATTTCATTATGAATCACTCCATGAGACTCTAAGTTTAATGATTTCTTAAATTTAAGAATGCTTGTAGTAGTTGAAACTCATTTTGCCTCAATTACAATCATGCTGAGAAGATTAAAAAAATGTCCTTCAATCTATGGTGATAAGTGAAAAATGGTCTTGTTATTGAAAAGATGATATTGAAAAAGGCAATGTATGTAAAAGAGAAAATATTAAATGATTTATGGTAAGATGATATTGAGTATATCTTAAATTTTATAGATTCAATTTATAGTATGTTAAGAGTGACAAATACAAATAAGTCATGTTTATATCTCCTTTACGAGATGTGAGATTCTATGTTAGTGAAGGATAAAGAAATAATATATAGACATGAAAGAAAGTCACATGATGAGGACTCAAATTTTTGGAGTGTTATATATACTATTATGGAAGATAGACATACCAAAAATAATACGCCTCTATATTACTTGGCTCACTCACTAAATTCAAAATAAATTTCAACCTATCTTTCATAATTAATTCTCAATTTGTTGAATAATAATTAGCTAATTATATTTCAACTATTATATGAAGATATTCAAGTAAAGAATGGCTTCAAGAAGATCTTCAATGAGTTTCTCGACAAAAATATTTAAAAATTTCAAATATAAGACAGGCATGCTTGAAGTGTTATTTCACAAATGAGAAAAGAAGAATGGTCAATATAGAACTTGCTAATTTTTTTATTTATTTAGAAGACTTTGGTGACCAAAAGTCTTAGCGTGATAAGGAGAGAATAAATCCAAAGATGTGATGATTGATTCATGAAGCTTTAGCATCTCTATTTCAAATAAACGCCATAAAACTTCTTAGTCATGCTTCATCCTCCGCTTGTTGTAAGAAAAATTAAAGCACGTACACCTTCATCCAATCAATGAAGAGGAATAAAATTACTCCATAACAAGCTGAATATTTAGTTTATGTGCATACAAATCTTCCGTTTATATCAAGAAAGACTCCAACTTATATAAAAGGAGATAACAAAATGTGAAATGTTGTTGGAAATGGATTTGAGTCCCTTGATGATATGAGAATATTGGAAATGGATAATTTTTCGCTTACTGAGCCATAATTGGAAGCAATGATATTTATTGAAGATGATATTGAAGTCCAAAAATAAATTCCTAGAGAAGCTAACATATCATTTGATGAGGTCATCGATAGGAGATTTCGGCGCGTCTACCAGAGACGACCTCGGAGATCGACGGCCATGATTGAGAGTCTCTATTATTGATTTTACTTGTACCAGTAGTTTATATGTTATGCTTTTATTTTTGTAGTTTCCCATTTTACCCCTGAGGGTATGAGTTGCTCTTGTAGCCCCAAGGGGCATTTTAGACTTTTGCATTTACTTTTATTTGGAGCCTATTTATATGGCCCCTTGTATCTTGTATGAGTTTAGTGATTTGATAAATGAAATTTCTATTGAGTGATCTCTTTGTGAGTTCAAGGATCTCTTAGTGAGTTCTTATCATGAGATCTCTTTGTGAGTTCTCTTTGTATTAGCTTTCTTTGTACTAGCTTTCTTGTACTACTCCTCATCCACGAGCACACCATCCACGCCATCAATTGGGAAGAAGTCGGGCCTCTTAGCCTCCTTGCCGCCGCCTTGAGCCCCATCCGCCGGCTACATCAACCCGGCCGGCCACCTCCACCGCCGGTTTGCATCCCCTTTCTTATTCCCCCTCGTCCGCCATCCTCCCACCACCAATGTTCTTGAGATCATGTTCCAATTTGAATTCCAAGTTCAAATTATTTCCAAATTAGGAATTTCCAATTTAGGAAAGTTTTTGAATTTTGAATCTTATTTCACATAAAATGAAATTGGGTTCATGAGGATATTATTTTCCTAGTCATCATCCTAATTTGGAATAATTTCCCCTCTCTAACACCTCTCTCCCCCTCATAGATGCCGCCGGCCCCCCATTCAAGGAGATCACATTAATTCTCCATTAATCCCCCTCTCTTACTTGAATTTCAAATTCTAATTTCTTCCCTAATCCCTCCAATTTCACTAAAACTGAAATCCTACTCAGCTTTTCTTCTAATTCCACATCCTAACCCTAGTGAAACCGCCGGCCTCCCATCCCTTGGCTCTCCCATTAATTGAGAAATTAATCCTCCCTTAATTTAGGGATTTCAAAAGTGAAGTTTAAGTTTTTTCCCCCCAATTCCCTAAAACTGAAACTAATTTCAGTTTTCTAACATCACACCCCCTCCTCACCGCCGGCCTCCCCCTTGGTTTCCCCAAGCCGCCGCCCACTTCCCCCACCATTTCGAGGTCTCTTTGCGGCAACCATCCCAACCCCTATCAAGGATGCATGGAAGAACCCGAATGGAATTTCGAGTTTGAGTACGACAACAACGGAAGGGTCGACATCCTCCGATCACAGTTCTTCGACGTCGGATTTGACTTCGACGATACCGTCGAAGAATATTTGGGCCGCATCGTGCCGACGCTCATAGACTCTATCGACGAACACTTCTCCGTCTACACTTGGCTTATCAAAGGTCGATCTACCGTGCCTCCTCCGCCTCCGAGATCTTCTTCCACGGCAACATTCCTTGGCGCTTCCATCTTAGTGGCAACCTCCATGCTAGCTTGGACAATCTTCCGCCGCTCAACTTAGTCTCCGTAGGAAGAGAGTGTTAAAGGTCTCAAAGTGTGAACAACTTGGTATTAACCGTGGGATTTTTATTTACTAGCTTTTGTTTTATGTTTTCTTTTGCATTTGCTTAAAAGACTTAGCTCTCTCGTTGTATTTTCTTGCCTAGCAAATTAAACATCGCGAATTACTTATGATCTACTTGACTTTGATGCATGACCAAATAATTTGAGGAGCTAACATTTAATTCTCTTTTTAAATTCTTGTGTAACTCCCCTTTGCATCACATCATCATTCCTTCTACTGAATAGTTGAAACTTCATGTACTAGACTGTTTATGTTTATGTTTTTGATGTTATATTAGATATTTTATGCTTACTTTTAAATTTATGTTATAAACTACAAGACTAAATATGATGTTACTCTATTATTTATTGTTATTTTAAATATGATACTCTGATTGATTTCTTAAATTTAATGCATGATTTATAAATTATAATGTCGAGGTGCACCAAGGGCCCGTGCAAAATTAAAGTATCACATACATTTTATAATCTTAGCGTAGGAATTTATGTTGTAAAATTCAAGTGAAGACTAATAAATGGTAGAAATAGAAAGGTGAAGAAAAAAGAACATGAAAAAGTTTCAATCAACTCTAGATGGACAAAACTAGGTGTTGATTCTTGACTTAAATTAATTAATTAAAACAATGCTAATTTTATATCAAACATCTTTAATCCAAACATGCACTCCAAAATTAATCCTTCATAACCCCAAAAAGTACTATCAATAATAAATAAATAGAACATAATATTATTTTAAAATTGTGCACCAAGGGCTTGAACAAAATTAAAATAACGCATAAATTTCATAGTTGTCACATAGGAATTTATAGTGTAAAATGCAAGTGAAGGCATATAATTGTAGAAATAGAAAGGTGAAGAAACAATAATATAAAAAAGTTTCAATCGACTCTAGATGGACAAAAATGGGTGTTGAATCTTTACTTAAATAAATTAATTAAAATCATGCCAATCTTATATCAAACATCTTAGATCCAAAACATGCACTTCAAAAGCATCCTTCATCTAGCCCCTTATCTGATGAAAACACTCATTATGCTATGTCTAGCCTCTAATAAAAAAAAACTATTCATAAAAAAAAACTATTAATTCAATACAAAAAAAAGAATAATGCAGGAACAAACGCTATGTGATATTGTTTTACAAATAAGATATTAGGTGTATTATGCTATACTATGGAATATACAAGCAAGAGAGTTCTTAATCACCTTCAAGCTCAGTTGTTGGGTCGAGCATTGGTGACCCATCCAGAGACAATATTCTTGAATTAACCTATGCCCTCTTGTTTTATTGATTGAATGCATAACATTGTATTGAGCTCAAGATAATTCACTAATCGGAATTCTCCTAGCAATCAAAGACAAATTTTGAAACACAAAAACCATCATCATCATCATTAACATCATTCCAACTATTTATCTTATGGTTTATTTTTTAAGATAACTGTCAACAACACATCGACCCTCAGCTTACAAAACAGTAAATTCACACTTTCAGCTTTTGCTTTTGCAGGCATGTGTGTATTATGGTGGTATTTTTGTAAGTCTTTAGGAAACGGAATGACTAGGCATCTTCTAACAAGAAAAAAGAAGCATCCCTTTCTAGAAAATTTCAAGTTTAAGTCATCAAATTTGAAACAATACAGAAAAATCCAAGCACATAATGCATCTTACCATGAGTAGTCAACACAGGTTGATCAACAAATATATCAAAAGCTCCATGGTAAGAATTCTTAGCGCCATTTCAATTAGCAATTTATCAGCCTAATTGCCATAATCGGTTAAACTTTTGCACAACCAAGACTCTGGCAATAGTTGAAAAGAAACCTTCAAGAAGCATGTAAATGCCAACATGTTAAAGAAGTAGACAGGAAAGCATTATTGTTTGGTTTTACGAAAGAAAGCATCAACAATCAACAAGATGCCTTAGTTATTTATTAGATACAATAATTGCTGTTTATTGCTTCAGTTAATGTATACTCTTAACATCATAAAGAAAAAGAAATGTTATGGAAATAAGTATAAGAGAAAATAAAATTAATAAGCACTTTATATATGAAAAAAACAAACCATACCTAAATCCAGCAAAGTCGGGAGATGAATAGGTATGGAGAAAGCTAGCAAAGTCATCCACCAAGAGCGGTAAATATACTGCATCATAGCCAACTGATCTAAATGCAGCACCATGCAAAATGGGTCCTTTACTGTGGCCTACAGGCTTTCCGACAATTCCATATACCTTTGTATCGGCTCTTATCTGTTTAATATTGTAAATATCCAACAAGTCCGAGAGAGTAGGCTGACCAGGAGCTGACTCTTTTCCCACACTGAGAGTAGCAAAAGTAAGATATCCACCAAACTTCGGACAAAGTATCCGTGATATTAATCCTCTCTCTCCCATTACCAATCCAATCATTGGCACCTGCTGTTCCTATCCTTTAGTCAGATAGAAACTACTTAAATATGCATCATAACCTAGAATTCAAGTTCAGAAATGTAGATATAAGTTCTAAGCTAAGGAAGAAGTCTTTCAAAATATAGAGGCCAAAGCCTTTCAAACAAAAGAGACCAAGATGTTAAACACATCGAGAAATGGGGCATACAATCAAAATCCATATGGAGCAATTACGCAAGCCACGTATCATAACCAACAACATGATTGGCATTGCATAATAAGAAACAAAAGGTCAGACTGCGGATATTCATTGATCGAATGGGTAAGAAGTTGGAGGAAAAGCACAGAAGAATTGTTGCAAAATTGTGTATTGCAAACCATTGCCATGCACCATCTTAGCTAGATTCAATATTGGCACACTAAACGTAAAATAAGCTCGCTCAAGAAAATGGTGTTAGGCACGAACCAGCTTTTCAGGCTTAGAGCTCCATTTTCCTTGAGGTAGATTGATTTTTAATTAATCAAATTTTCCCTGATGTCCATATCAGGGTTTATTTAGATATGGGTTCTTACTTCCTATGAGCGCAAGCCCTCATAGTTAATTACCCCTCCCACTTCCTAGAAGATAACTCTCGATCAAGGATGAATCACTTTAGCAAAGCTTTGGAATGTTAAGTTTTAGTCTCATTAATGGGAGGGGAAAGAGAGACTAGATCAAGATTCTATGGTTCCGTCATCCCGGACATATCATAGATCTCAAACTATCAACGCAAACAAACCATTGGTTTCAACGTCCAGGAAATCTGATTAGCAACCATAAGTTACCTCCTCTCCGGGATCACGAGTAGGCTGAGGTGATTTATTATTAATTTTGGTTTGTTATGGTTTAAGTTTTGGGGCTTATATATGTTAGAATGACCTGATCGTTAGTTTATGTAGTTTTGGGCTTATTACTCCACTTAGGAGTTACCCAATAATTTGGTTTAGGATGGGGCTTATGACTCCGCTTAGGAGTTCCCCAGTAGTTTGAGTTGGAATGGGGCATATGGCTCGGCTTAGGAGTTGTCCATTAGATTTGTTTAGGATGGGCCTTATGGCTTATCTTAGGAGTTGCCTGATAATTTAGTTTCGGTTGAGGCTTACGGCTTTGCTTAGTAGTTGCCCGTTAGATTTGTTTAGGATGAGGCTTACGGCTCCACTTAGGAGTTGCCCGATAGTTTTAATTTGGGATGGAACTTATGGTTTCACTTAAAAATTGCCAATATATTGGATTTAAAATAGGACTTACTGTTTCATTTAGAAGTTGTCTATATATTGGACTTGAAATAGGGCTTACTGCTTCATTTAGAAGTTTCATGTAGATTGGATTTAGTTTGGGATCGGACTTACTGCTTCACCTAGAAGTCACTTAATCTGACTTAAAATTTGTTACTTCATTTAAAAACTTTCCTGACAAATTGGTTAAAGTAAGTCTTACTATTTCTTTTAGAAGTAGCATGATAACTTAGGATTAGTTTGAACATGATTTAGGGTTACTTACTTCACTTAAAAGTCCCCCTAATGAATTGATTAAGAATAGGTCTTACAGCTTCTATTTAAAAGTAGCTTGTTAGATTAATTGGTTGAACTTAGAAATAATTACTCTGGTTTCACTCTCCTCTTAATTCAGCAACTTTTTTTTCGTTCCAATACTGTCATTTTTTGGTACATCACTAGAATTTGCTTTAGCATATTATGTCGCTGTTGACCCCTAAAGCAAAACAAAAAAAAAGAAAATCAAATCCTACCTGCCCTGCCAAACCACGTCGCTCCCCACGTCGCGCACGACTTCCTCCCACGTCGCTGGCAGATCGACGTCTCTTCACGCACGATCGATTTCGGCGTTAAAATGAAACCGAGCTCCCATTCGCGCTGGCCCTGCTCCGATCGTTGGCTCTCGCGATCCCGCTCCCTCTCTTTCTTCCTTCGGCTCTTCGAGGTTGTTCGACCGCACTCCTTTGACGACTTTTTCTTCTGTCGGATCGGCGACAAGATCGGGAGCTCGCCTGTGAAGGACCGAAAGCCAAGGAGCTCGCAACCTCTGCCGAGCCCCGATCCGAGCTCCTCTACCTTCTCCGGCTCCCTCTTCGCTGTCCGACGCCGTCCCTTCCTCCTGAATCGGAAGTAACGACATCTTTGATCGGACGCAAGCAACAGGAGCGCGCTCGGCTGTGAAGATAACTTTCTCCCGCTCGATCGCTCCTTCGGCTCCTTAGGCTGTCCGACCTCGCTCATTCAACGACTTTCCCTTCCCGCTCGGATCGGAAACAAGAGCGGGAGCTCGCTGTTGTGTAGGTAATTTTCTCCCTTACCCGCGCTTCTTCGGCCGAACCAGAGAGTGAGAGGGTGAGGAAATTTTTTTTAATATATATAAATATTATTATTTATTTGTTATAATTCTTATTAATTATGTTTAATAATTACCTAATTATGATAATAATTAATTGTCTAATAACAAATTAATTAATAATTAATAATTAATTATAGTTATAATTATTTAATTAGTTATAATTAATTTCGATTAATTATAATTAATTATTACCTAATTATAATTATAATTAACTTATTAATTATAATTAATTAATAATTAGTGATTAATTATTAATAATAATTATTTAATTATTATCATAATTAATATAAATTATAATGAATAATAATAATGACATGCGCCCTGCTCATGCCTTCTCCCGCCTCGGTCCCCGAGCCTTCACCGACGACCACCGGTCCACCGGCCCCGAAGGTATAACCCTCTGAACTCAGGCTTCCGTCCTCGACGTGTACGATGGACCGGAAAACCGCCTATACACGCCTTTATTGCGCGTGGTGGGATGGGACCCCGGTCCGACGCCTACGACGAGGCGGACAGTCGCCTCCCATGCTTTCTTACCTCGTCATGCGTGGCGAGTCAGTGGTCTACCCATGCACGCCTTTATTGAGCGTGGTGGGAGGGGCAACTGACGCGACACCTACGATAAGGTAAACGAGCAACCCTCGCCCTCTTATCTCGACTAACGTGTCGGGTCGGCGGTCTACCTATGCACGCCTTTGTTGAGCGTGGTAGGAGGGGCAACCGGCACGACACCTGTGTTGAGGTAAGCGAGCGACCCACGCCTTCCTGTCTCGACATGCGTGTCGGACCGGCAAACCACCTAAGCACGCCTTTAGTGGCCGTGGTAGGAGGAAAATCGGTTCGACGCACACGGCGAGGCCAGGCGAGCCTGGTGTTCCCTTTTCTTTGCGCGGCCGGAATGATTTATAAGTACCCCCGGGCGGGGGGAAAGCAACTGCTCTTCTTCTTGTAACAGGTACCGTCAAAGACCCCATGCACGCCTTTATTGGCCGTGGTGGGAAGAAAAGTCACGGCCGAGGTGTCCTCGAAAGAGGGCACCTACCATGCACGCCTTTATTGGCTGTGGTGGGAAGGCTCAGTTTTCTCGTAGTTTTCCCCTAAACGGGGGAGACGCCGGGAGGCTGCCGAAATTTCGGGTGAAATACTACTACACTCGGACCTGTTTTGAACTCAAAAGAACAAAGATTTGGACCAAACAAGAAAGAGCAGTGAACTTTTGAACAGTGAACTGAGGACTTGTGGACCCAAATATGAATAAAACTCAAATGACTCCTAAAGGCCAAATTCAAATAAAATAAAAATCAAAGTTGGAACCCAAATTTGAGTAATTTGAACATTCAATTGAACTCAAAGGACTGCAGGGGACATAGCACTTTGAACTCAAATCGGACTTGACTAGCACATCAAACATGATTCAAACATTCAAACTCAAGCGAGTACTTGAGTTGGACTACAAATAACACAGAACTGAACTTGCACATTAAGCTCATGAACCTGATTTAAATTGATCCTGAAGGGGCTTGAACTTGAGCCTGGTTCGAACATCATCGCCCTCTCACATTCAATGCTAGTCAAAAATACCACCTGAGATTGGTGAAAGGTGGAGATGACAAAGTTGATAACGACTCTCCTACGAGTACTCCCAGGAGCTCGTAGTGGCTACAATGGGTTCCCGTGAATATGCACGAGCCACTTGTGGATAACAACAGTGTGTATGTCGTATGAACAACGAACCACTGTGGACACAAGTACATCTCCCACGACAATCTCTACAAACGCCTGTTGATTGAGATGGCGATACGGGAAAATCAATGACGGAGAATCTGCCTTCCTACAAACAAGTACAATCATCAAACCCACCTGAGATTGGTGACAGGTGGGATAGGCAACAATGGGTCTCCTACGAACATCCCTAGGAACTCGTAGCAAATACAACGGATCCTTACAAACAAATATGAGCCACTTGTGGATAACAACAGTGTGTATATCGCAAATACAACGAACCACTGTGAACACAAGTACATCTCCAACGATGATCCCTACGAGGTCAAACAAGTACAACAACCACCCGAGATTGGTGAAAGGGTGGATATGATGCAGAGACAGTGGGTCTTCTACAAATACCTTCAGGAGATCGTAGTTGATACAGCGGTCCCTTGCAAATGCACATGAATACTTGTGGATAACAACAGTGGGCATATCATAAGCACATCAAGCCACTGTGGGCACAAGTATAAATATCTCCTACGACGATCTCTACGATCGTCTATTGATTGAGAAGGCAATACTGGAGACCAGTAATCAAAGATCCATCTTCTACAAACAAATTCAACTATCAACCACCTGAGATTGGTGAAAGGTGGTTTCAATGCAAAAGCAAGGGTCTCCTACAAACAGTTCCAAGAATTGCGGATAACAACAGTGTGTTGCAAGTACAATGAATCACTGTGGGCACAAGTACAGATCCCTTACAAATGCAAATGAACACTCGTGGATAACAACAGTGTATTGCATAACGAATCACTGTGGACACGAGTACAGATATCACCTACGACAGCGGTGATCAAAATCTAGAAGTACACCGGGTACATAAGCAACACGATGTACGAAAAAAGGACACATCCCCTGATAGAAGGGAGGAAATGTTTGAACAAATTAGAATCAAACCTTCTGGTGTTCCAAAGTCTCTTCTTAGTTATATACTCGAGAAGAAAACAGTTCTGATGTCTACGAATGCCGAAAATGACGGTCTACTACACCAAAGATCTTGAAGGGAGTTCTCCCCAAATCAGCAGTCCTTGACTCCCAAATCCAGAAAATCCTTCCCCGGTGATTGAGAAAGGGGGAGGGGGTCAACATCAAGAGCAAATCGCCACCGGATCTGCAACCTCTGTACAAGCAGACAGAAGGCGTCCACAAACTACAACTCAACGCCACCGGATCTGCAACATTCGTACTAGCAGACAAAAGGCGTCTACGATCCACAACTCAACGCCACCGGATCTGCAACACATATACAAGTAGACAGAAGGCGTCTATTCCAAGAATACCCCCGCACGTGCATTTTAATTTGTATACACATAGGTACACTAAGGGGGAAAATACAATCCACACCCGCATGGGCCCCGGCGAGCGTGCTATAAAAATACGCGTGACGTCTAGGGATGCTGCGCGGGTTATCAAATTTGAACCTGATCCTCCTAAGAAGATAAAAGGAGTGGACAGGGTTCAATTATAAAATGCCCCCAAACACCCGCATGGGCCCCGACGAGCGTGTTATTGGTATACACATGACGCTTAGGGATGCTGCGCGGGTTGACAAGTGAATTCAAGTTCGAGTCTGATCCTTCTATACGGATCAATAGAAGTCGACAAGATTCAAACTACCTAACAAAATACACGGTTTTAGCGACCGGTGTATTTGTCTAAATACATTCTTTTTAGGCCTTCAAATCCTAAAATCAAGAGAATTCACTAAACAAAAGGCACAAAGCCTACGAGAAACTCGATCCCCTATCGATAAGTTGATAGGGTTGACAAGGTTCAATCAAATGGAAATGACCCCTAAATACCCCGATGATGGCCGTGTTGAAAGAAGATCTCAACCGGAGGGGTTAATTTCAGGTATTTTTATGTCTCCCAAAAGTCCAAATCCAAAGCTCCACAAATTCCAAAGCCCAGATATTTAAATCTGAAATCAATCCATCAATATCACTCAAAGCAAAATCCATCCACCCTCGGCAACAGTTTGCCGAGGTGGACAAATTCAAATTTACTTCAGCTCACAAAAGAGCTAAAATGCCTAGTCGAAAATATCACTAGGATCCATTCTCAAACAATCTCCTGCCAGTAAGGACGTGGTACGTGTCCTCTAACCGGCGGTCTGCCGCTAAATGGCCACCACAGGATAAACGGTTATGACGACCCGGGGCCCTCTGAACCGCGTGGTTTCGCCGCCAAATGGCACCACGATATCTCGGTTATGGCCAGAGCCAATACGCTCCTTACTGACATCAAATCCTTGAGATATGAATCAATAGGATATGATCGATAGGGCAAAAAGCCTTCTGTTAGCTAAGGTGGATTCAAATTTGTCCCCTTAGACAAACATCCAACCTCGGTCTACAAGGTCCCCTTGGACGAAGCAACCCATGGCTGCCGACAAGGATCCTTCTGTCAGGTTGGGTCGACTACCTCCTCTGACTAAGTAGACTAGGGACCACGATGGCCCGGGACGACGGAACCATGGGATCTTGATCGGGTCTATCATCCATTCCCCCACCATCCGCTTTAAGTGCACGATGGTGAAATTTCTATTTTAAAATATCAAATCTTCCAAACTTTTCAAACCTTACCAAATACCCAAATCCAAATCCAATTTCTACCAATATCAAAATCCATTGCTGCTACTATATGCCAGATAACACGTATACTCTACGTATCTGATTGACGACTAGCCTTAATCGAAAGTTCTCTCTCGTGATCGAGAGGGGTAATTAACTATAGGGGCTTGCGCCTATAGGAAACCAGAACTTAGATCATAAAGTCCTCACAAAATCAGGGCGAAATCTCTGGGTAGTGTCTTATCTACAAACCCATCTGCCTTCCAAAATTTACCTCGGAACTTAGTTCGTTAAAACTCCCTCGCCGATAAAGAAATCGCGCGGCGGGGAGGCCGGGGCCGAATTTTTGGAGCCCACAGTCGCATCTATATTTCCATTTTTATTTGCTTGCATGTATTGGAGCCCGCACTAGTTGGAGTTTGTTTTTAATTTTGTTTGGGATTTGAGTTTGTTTTGTAAAACCCGAAATTCATTGTTTGAGTGCATCGCACGCATTTCGATGCGCAGCAACGAACTTAGGCGAAATTTCAATATCGTCGGAATTCGACGAAATAAATTTTATTAAATTCATCATGAAATTTCGATCGAAACAATATAAAGAAACTATACTTAACTCCGCACGGATTTGAAATTAAAAATTGCCGAAGATGTTTAAGTAAAATTAGTCATCTTATACCCATACTACCCTCATGAGCCCTTAAGGAAAATTGATTTGCAAGGGTACATGCGTAATAAGCCACTTAAGAGAAATCCTTTAAGCCCTCATCCTCCTAGGGACCGATCCATTCGGTCCCTCTTATTTCTTCGGCCGCACGCAAGAGAGAGGGAGGAGAGGCGACGGGAGGGCTCGGCGGGCGGTGGACGGCGGCAGTTTCCGGTGAGCTTTTAGAGGAAAGAGGAAAAGGAAGCTTAGGGAAGAAAGAGGTAAGTGTTAAACTTAATGAATCTTGTTTTTTTCATGAGATTTTCTTGAAGTAAAATTTAGGGTTTTGACTTTTTTTGATGGGGCTTTCATAGGAAAGTATTAGGGATCATTTGTGTGCATATTCCTAAGTAAGAAAAGGAATGTTTATTAAGAAAAATTTTAGTTTCAAAACTTAGAGTTTCATGAAACTTTTACTTTATATGAAGATTGGTGTTAGGAATGATTTAGAAGCATAATTGAAATAAGATTTCAAGTTTTCCTTAAGAAAATTGTAGAATTTTAAAATAGGATTTTGATCTTGCATGTTCATAAATGTTGTTTCTAAAGGTTTAGAGAGGCCTCTAATGAAAAGAAAATGAAATTTTGATAAAAAAAATATTTTTCCCTAATTTATTAATTAATTTAATCCGAAAATAATTTATATAATTATTTATTAGATGAGGGGACTATTTTTGTATGCTTAGGAGATGAAAATAATAAATTTTGAAATTCTAAAGTTTAGGATTTTTGATAAATCCAAAAATAATATGAAAATAACTTTCAAATTTAAATGAAATTAGTATAATATTAGGGTTCCAAAATTGGGTTTAAAGTGCACCTAAAGTGCAACTAAAGGGCACCTAAAGTGCAACTAAAGTGGCACCTAAAGTGCACCGAAAGGGCACCTAAAGGGCAATTAAAGGGCACTTAAAGAGCAGCTAAAGCGCATTTATGTCATCAAAAGCATATGTCATTAGGGCTAAAAAGGATGACTAATATGAAAAGTGAAATAAAGCCTTAAGATTTGGGTATATGAGAGTGAACTAGTGAGCTTAAGAGGGGATTAGTGTAATATAGATGTTTATTTTTGGCAAGAAAATTATATTGTATTGCTTTCTTTAGGTTTTGGAAAGAAGAGGTGAAGTGGATGTTTGCATAGTACTTTTGAGGTAGGATCCTTTTTTCTTACATGACCACATGTTCATTTACTTCATGTTTACTTCATGTTTAAGATACCATGTTTACTTCATGTTTAAGATACATGTTCATGTTCAAAATACATGTCAAATATTTACTTCATGTTTACTTCATGTTAAAGATACATGTCAAACATTTACTTCATGTTTAAGATATATCAAGTTCTATGAAAAGAATTTATACTTAAATATGGAAAGAATATGAAAATGCTTGTGCATGATGATTGTAGAGTACCAAATATGGTGCAAAAGCACAAATATGGCTCTTATGAGCAATACGGGAACAATATGGCCCTTTGGGGCAAAAGAGGAAAAGAAATAAATGGCCAAAAAAGATATTTGTGTACCTGATCAGTACACCCCTGGTACTCCGGTACGGTTGTATACGATAAAGTATAAATAAGTATATGATATGACATTCATTACATGATATAGATAAGACATATGCATATGGCATACATAAAACATTTAACATTCTTAAGCTATGAAAGTTAGCATAAGTAGGAAAAGAAATCAAGACATGTTCTTTTTATCTTAAAATATAAATTTTCATTTTAATGACATTTGAGCATGTTAGGATTAGAGATTCCTATTGAGCGTTAGCTCACTCCCTCGTGTTGGGATACTTTTCTAGAGAACATTCTCATAAGTGATTGTGGAACACCCAAGATTCACATACAGTCATCGTGTACCAGCTGACAGGTTCTTTTGTTATTTTCTTAGTTGAAGTTGATTAATTTTGGGTGGTTTTAACATGACATGAATAGTTTAATTTTGTAACCACCTTGTGTATATGAGCTTTCCTTTGTAAAGGTTTGAAATGTTAAATATATGTTTTGGGAAAAAGTTTAGAAGCGCTTTTAATTCCTATTGAAGTCTTTTAGAAGTTTTATATATGCAATATGATGATTGAAATGTTCTGAACGTCCGATTCCGTTCCCGCCTCGTCTACACGAGCTAACCGGGCCGGGTCGTGACATGTTTATAGTTCATTAGGAGTTTTATTTGAAACGACTATCTAATTAGTTTTAAAATAACCCTCAAATTATTTGCCAGAGAAACTTAATAAAAATATATTGCTCTTCTTTTTTTAATAATATGATTTAATTTAAAAATGCTCCATTCCAAGTTTGTCAAAAATTTGTAAGCCTCCTGGCATGCTTGTCTCCGTGACAACGTCTATTATTCATCAGGGTCCAACAAAGGCTACCATCAATTAAGTTTCTTAAGGTTCTTCCACTAATGTTCTTTGCACTAGTTTGCGCAAAATAAATTCACAATTGTTCTCATAAAGATGTACAGGCGGTTTGGCAAGTGTGATCTTAATGGTCATGAAGTTACAGAGGGGGTGCATACACGGTGTTGGGATATCTAATGAGCTTCTGCAAAAGCTTTTACTACTTGATGACCTATTTCAGTCTATAATCTTATCGAGTTTGGTTGAACAACAATCAGCAGATCTGATACTTGTTGAAATATGCATTCAGGTAACATTCTTGCCAGCCCATTATGATATACGAGCAGAAATGAAAAACCAGCACTCCGTTTGTGTGCAAAATGCCGCAACCCCGCTAACCAAGTACTTAATTTTCTATGAAGAATCATCATTTATGCCATCCTCGGCTAATTACAAGAGTTTTTTTTTTTTTTTTTTCTTCTTCTTCTTTTAATGCTTCAACATATAAACAGTTATCTATTTTGAAAAGAAGCGCCATGGGACCATGAAATAACAATATGCCAATTTATAAAATCGTGACAGTTCTTTAGCCATCCAGGCTCTCAATGATATCCACTTCACACACAAAAACTGTAAAACCCTAAATTTCGTCATTTGAGTGTGTCGCACGCATATCGATGCGCCGCGACGAACTTAAGTGAAATTTCGATGTCGTCGGAATTCGACGAAATAAATTTTATTAGATTTGTCTCGAAATTTCGAGTGAAACGGTATAAAGAACTTATATCAAATTTCGCACGATTTGAGAATTAAAATTCGTCGAAGTTCGTTTAAGTAATATTTTACATGCATTTCCCTTTTTGCCCTTAGAAAGTCTTAAGGAAATTGGAATGAGCAATGGGTACATGCGTAATATGCGAAATTATTTTCCTTAAACCCCCTCTTACGCCTAAGGGACCGAAACATTCGGTCCCTTGTGCGTTTGTTTGGCCGACCGAGAGAGAGGGCGACGGGAGAGAGGGAGAATCGGCGGAAGCTTCTTCCCGGACGGCGGCCGGCGAGATTCCGGCGAGGGATCTTTAGGAAAAGCGTAGGGAAAACCTTGAGGTAAGTTTTTCCTAAAAGAAATGAAAGATTTCTTGAGTTTTCATTGAAGAAAAATTTTAGGGTTTGAGTTTTTTTTTGAAATTTCTTTAGGGAATTAGTAAGGCTTGTCTTGATCTACGATTTCCTACCCTTCATGTTAAATTTTTTTAAGAAAAACACTAAGTCTAAAAATTAGGGTTTCTTCTTTTGACTTATTTTTGTATGAAATTGTTAGGAGAAATGAGGGAAGGGATGTTATAAAGCAAATGCAAAGTTTTCTTTTGAAATTTTGATTTTTGAAATTAGGGCTTTTCCAAATGAAGTCAATTTAAAGCTTGCATGTATTGAAAAACATATTCCTAAGGGTTTAGAGAGGTCTCTAAAGAAAAGAAATTTTAATTTTGAACAAAAATAAGATTTTCTTTATTATTTTATGTTTAATTCCGAAAATAATAAGAATTTATTTATAAGTAAAAGAAAGAGGAATGTTTTAGAATGATTTAGGATGAATTGGATGACTTTTTAGGTTCCTATATTTGCTATTTTAATTAAATCCGAAATTACTTTATATAAATATAAAAAATTTTGTTGGAGAATTTTTTATATCCTCAAACGGATTGCATATTTTATAATCGGGCACGGCATAAGAATACGATATATTACCCCGGAGGGTAAAAATATCATCTCCTTATGGGCTCAATAATAAAATTTACAATTATTTAACAGAGATTCCCCCACTCAATATTTGGTTGAGTGGGGTTTATTTATTTCTGGGGTACAGACATCCCATAGGGGCAAGCCCCTATGGTTAATTACATCCCAAGTTTGATTTGGGAAAACTTTTGATTAAACTAGTGGTTTTGCTTATTTTGAAGTCATTTAAATATTGGCTAAAATTTGATCTTTTTGTTGTTTTAAAATCCATGAAAGTCTTGCAAAAGGTTTTGGCCCTTAGGAATTTCAAGGAAGAGGTTGATCAACTTAGATATAGATTTTGGAATGAGAGCCAAAGGAGATGAAGTAGGAGCACTTGATTCTGAGGGAAACTCAGAGGTGCTCGGACTATCCTATGTTGGGCTTTACATTTTTGAATCTAAATTTGGTTTAAGTTGATATTTTATTAGAAGATTGGGGCTTACATCCCAACAACACTTGTTGGAGGAACTGCCCGAAAGATGAGGGCTTATAGGGTGATTTGGAATCAACCCTTGCCTCGGACCCTAAGACTAAGGTGAGGACTACCGATAGGTAGTGCCTCGAACCTAGATCTAACGAGTGCAAATAGGGACTTACAAGCTACACCTCACAAGAGGCATAGCCCGCCCGACCTCTGGATTTATTGTCCCGCCTGGAAGGGACTACCAGCTAAACTCCCCCTAATCGCTTTTAAAACCATGTTGTTTAGTCTCAATGCAAATGTAGAGTGGTAGGGTTGTTTTTATTTAGAAGGTAGGTCTTACAACTTGGCTTTGAGGCCAAGATGCCTAATTATGTGGGTATGCATATGCTGACTCATAAAGAAAAAGACTTTTGTTATCTAATCCTTAAGTGAAGGCATTCTATATGCAACACATTTTTGGCCATGCATGTTTATTTTCAATTTTGAAAACTTGGCTCCTTGAAGGGAGCCATGCAAGTTTCTTTTTTTTTGTTAGAAAAATCATGAAGCCTAATTTTATTTTTAGGTTGCTTATATTTTAAAAGGGTAGAAAACTTAGTTTTGTCCTAAGAGCCTACCGTATCCAAAGTCCAAGCCACGCCCACAAAAAACAAGGGAAGAAACCTAGGAAAGACATGCATTTCTATTGCACACCCAGGTAAACAATCAAACATGCTTTTATTTATATCAAATGCAAGGAAATGTAAAGAGAGTCCACATTATTACAACTAGATTTGGCAGCTGAGTTGCCTGCCATTATACAACCCAGTTAAATTAATTACAGACTCTACTTGTGGGGTCTTGAAGCTTTATCTTTCCAACTGAACCTCAGGCCTCACCTTCCACAGGTACATCCATTTGGTTCACCTCTTTTTGATCCAGACCCCTACAAGTTTGATTACACATCCTAATTCTATCAAATACATATTTGAAAAGAAAAAGACTCAAACCTACAAAATAGAGTCAGAAGCAGTTCATATAATAAAGCATTACATTCAGAATTTTGTTTAGCACTTAGAGTGCCAAACAATCTACTTCTACCCTATTGGCCACATCTTTGGGGGGGTTTTAAGCAGTACCTGTCATGCAAGCATTTTTATCATTTATGAGCGCCCCCCTTTTAGATATGGCCACCTGCACAGAAAAGCATTTATATTTCTATACTAACCACTTAAGGGCAAGTGCCCACACGCAGACAATCCAAGGGCAATCACACCAAATCATCAAACACATGCGCAGGAAAGAAAAAATCCTAATCCTAGCATGCCTAAGGGGCTGTGCACCTAAGTGTGTGAGGCTTGTGTAGCATGTCACACTAAAGGTCTTTGATTTTATTTTGGAAGGAAGATGTTTAATCTTTATCCAAGGGTGGTTCACTTTAAGTTGTTTGTGACTTAAAGATTTTATTTGAATTTTAAGTGTTTCATATTTAGGAGGGTTATGAAGAACCCATAAAGTAACCACATGCTTGCTTTTGGGCAAGCCTGTTACTTATGAATCCTAAGATACAATAATGTAGGCATCCCACCTTTTGGGGTAGATGATTGATTATTGTATCAAAAGGAACCTAAATAATTTTTAGGTGTTTTAGAGTTCTCTTAGTGTTTGGATAAGAGAAGTGTCTATCTAATAGGGTAAGATAGACTTGCCTAAGGGGCTTCACTTAGGACTTGGTGAAATCCATCCAATAGAGTAGGATAAACTTCACATATTGGATAATTCCTAAAAGACATCTATAGGTTTGGCATTTTAAATGTCATAGGAGAGATCACTAAATTTTGGGTTGAGTGGAAGAGATTACTTAGATTTTGGGTCTAAGGAAGGTGTCCAACATGTAACTTTTGGGTTACATGTTGGAGAAATCTCCTTAGCTTTTGGAGCTAAGAAGAGAAAGATAGAGACCCAACATTTAGTTTTGGGCTAAATTTAGGAGAACTCTCTCTAGCTTTTGGAGCTAAAGAGAAGAGAGATCTCCAACAACTATGGAGTTGAAGGAGAGAAAACCTATAGCTTTAGGGCTAAGGTATTACATTTTCTAAGGCCTTTGGAACCTATAGAAGTGAGGGAGATTAGTAGCTTTGAGGCTACGAATCAAAAGAGTGCCTCCTTGAATTTTGTGTATTCAAGGAATTGGGTTTCATTTGCTTAATTCGGATTAAGCAAATAAAGTTGAATCACTTATTGAGTTTGGTTCAATAAATGAGAAAGATTTGTAACTTTGGGGTTACAAATCAAGAGAGACTAACATTGAACTCTTATGTTCAATATTGAACTCTTATGTTCAATGATGGGTATTTAGTTTGCTAAGTTTGGACTAAGCAAACATAAAAGGATGATGTGTAGATTTGGTCTACACATCAAGGATTCTTTGAACTTTTGGGTGTCCAAAGAGAGGAACTCATTCACCTGATTTGGGTTAGGAGAATGAAAGAAAGCTAGGATTTAATTCCTTTGCTTGATATGAAATTATTTGTTGAGTTTGATTCAACAAACAAATGATTTTGGATTGAATTACTTGTTGATTTTGATTCAACAAATAAGTGATTTGGGTGAGACTTTCATACAACTTTTGAGTTGTAGAAAGGAGAAGAGAAGATGCAACTTTGGGTTGCAAGCTTCTAAAACCTCTTTAAAACACTTGGAGTTCAAAGAGAGGAATTCATTCTCCCAACTTGGGTTTGAGATCATGAAGATGGATTTGGAAGCTCTCCTACAATCTTGACTTGTAGGAAAGAGAAAGGGAAATGCAACTTAGAGGTTGCAAATCAATGAATGTTCTTTGAACATTTGTTGTCCAAAGAGGGGAATTCACTCCTCTAATTTGGATTGGAGGAATGAAGGAGAAGGGATGCAACTTGGAAGCTACAACCCCATGAACATTCTTTGAACATTTGGTGTTCAAAGAGGTGCACATTCTCATAATTTGGAGTCTTTAGAGAATTGGATAGTTTCCTACAACTTTTGAGTTGTAGGAAAGGAGATATGAAATACAACTTATGAATTGTAAGTTGGAGGTTAGGGAGGACCACTTACTTGATTTAGGCTAAGTAAACGGTGAAGTCTCTTTGAGCATTTGGTACTCAAAGGAAGATTATCATTTGCTCAACTTTGGGCTAAGCAAATGAGGAAGACTAGGATTAGAGTCCTAAATTTAAAGGATTATTCATTGGTTTGTGTTCCAAGGAACGAATGATTTGATAAATTTTCTACAACTTTGGGGTTGAAGGAAGAAGATGTAACTTGAGAGTTATAAAATTTCAATGATGTTCTTTGAATATTTGGTATTCAAAGAGGTAGGATCATTCACTTAGTTGAAGTCAAGTGAATGGAGTTAGAAGCTCATTTGTTGATTTTGTGACTCAACAAATGAAAGAGATAGCTTAGGATTTGGTCCTAAGCTCCAAATAATTCATGTAATGACATGTTTGGAGACTTGAAAGGTCCCAAATAATCATGTATGAAAGAGGGGGATTGTTGATTTTGTCTCAACAAATAAAGGTTTGGGCTTAGGATTTGGTCCTAAAGCCTTAGAGATTCATGTGATAGAACACTTGGAGCCTTAGGGGGGCTCCAACATATCGCACATGAAGGGGATCCTTGTTGGTTTATGTTCCAACAAGAGAGATGAAAGATCTTGGAAGTTGGTTCCAAGTTGCCAATGATTCATGCAATCTAAAACTTGGAGCTTTGAGAATGCTCCAAGCATTATGCATGAAAGAAGATTCTCCATTCCTCCATGAATGTTTTGGATCCATGGGAAGAGGAGATGCATGCTTGAAAGGAGTTTCCCTATGTTTTTTTAGAGTGTTTTGGACCCAATTAGAAGAGGGAAGAGTGATTTCCTAAGACTTTGGAGAGATCTCTAAACCAATTTTGACATGATTTAGAAATCCTTGGATAGGGGAGATCTATCCCTATGATTTCTAAGAGATTTAAGATTAATTTGGGGTATCATCTAAGAAGAACCTAGAATGCATGCATGTGGCGATGATTCTTCAAATTAGGGAATTTGATAATAGAGCGAATGTCCACTTGTTATTTTCTTTACAAGCTTTGCAACACACCCAAAATAAGATTGATCAACCCTACTTGTTCTAGAATTTGTAAAATGAACCTTTAAGAGTTCAAATAAAATTCTACAACAAGCTATCAAATGCATTTGGGCATCTAACCAAGTCATAGAGAAAATTGCAAGTTGACAAATGCAAAACCCTAAATCCTATGTCAATTTTGCCATGACATTAACATTCAGTAGGTACAACCTAGAATTTAACAAAACCTACGTCTCAACATGCACTTTGGGATAGAAAAAGATCATCAAGCCCTATGGTCCATTCGTAGGCGAAGGCTAAGCATGCAATATGAATGCAAAATCATGCATTTGGAGAGCGTTGGATACCAATCCAACAACCCGACGCACATCGCCATTTCCTTTTGGCTCTCACATGAGAGCAACTTGGCAAAAATCATCGGATTTTCCCAAGTTTACAAAGAGGACAGCGATCATAGGATTTCAGGGAAGCATAAATTTAAGTTTCTAAAGGACCTAGGGCTTGGGATCGTCAACCATATTGCAATTGGCCTTGGGAGCCTTAAGGTTTCGCCTAAGTTTTAGTGGTATACCTTCCCCGGGTTGTCCAAGCGCTCCTATCCAAGTTCCAAGCCTTGTCCAAGCTCCACTCCAAGCTCCAAGCTGCTGTCCCAAGTTCTTTGAAGGCTCCAAATTGCTGTCCAATACCTTCCCAAGGGTGAAGACTGCTGTCCAAGCGTTTCCGGATGGCGTCGCTGCTGTCCAAGGTGTTCCGGATGCCTCCTTTGCTGTCCAAACTGCTCCGGACAGCAGTTTGCAATGTTTGGAAGGCTCTCGGAAGTGACTACTTGCTGTCCAAACCTCCAAACAGCAGGTTTTGATGTTTGAATGCTCCCGGGAGTGGATGCTTGCTGTCCAAACATCCCAAACAGCGGTCCAAGCTGCTCCGGATGACAAATAAGCTGTAGAAGACACACCAAACTGCTGTCCAGAAAATTCCAACTGCTGTCCTCGCTGTTTGGAGGTCACCGGAGTTGAGGAAGGGGTGGAAGAAGTCTCCACAGCAAATAGACAGCCTCCAAGTCTCTCTACTATCCTCCAACACTCCCTTTTTGCTTGAGAAGAGGAAAGAGCAGGTCTTTGCTCTTCCACTTGAAGAGATGGAGGAAAATAGGGAGAAACTTTCCTCTTTGGTCCAAGGAAGAAGGGAGACAGTAGCAAGGAAGTGCATACAGGTTCGGTTAGCCCTCTTCCTCCCTTCGGCTGGGTGCGACCAAGCAAGAGAGCCGAGCGGCTCTCTCTTTCCTCCCCTCTCTTTCGCTGTCTGGGACGGAACAAATGGGGGAGCCGAATGCTCCCCCTCTTTCTCTCGCTCTGTCTGGGACGGAACCGCACGCAGAGAGCCAAGAGGCTCTCTCCGTCTCCCTCTCTCGCTCTGGTCGGGGCGGAAAACACAAGCAAGGGGAGCCGAGTGGCCTTGACAGGGTCGCTGGAAGAGCTTCCCGCTCAGCCTCCTTCCGCGCCTGGAGACGCACGCACAGGGAGCGAACTCCCCTCTCCGCTCCGCCTCCTTCTTTTTTGCTTCTGGGTCGGGACGGACAGCACAAGGGAGTCGAATGGCTCCCTCCCTCCTCTCATTCACTTGGAGAGGCACGCACAAGCAGGTCCACCGCCCAAACGAACCAATCCCGCTTCTCACGCAAGGAATGAGGTATTTTAGGGCAGAATTCTATGTGAAATCTGAGCCCTTGATTTGGGAATTTGATTTGAAAATCAAATTCAGCCCAAATTGAGGAATTAGGGCTAAAATTGAGTCCGGATTGAACTCGACTCAAACCGATTTGAGTCGATTTAAATCCGAGTGGGTCCGATAAAGTTAATTTTACGAAATTAACCTTGAATCGACGTCGAATTGTGTCGAAATGCGTCGAATTGAGCTCGACGACGCTCGACGGAGTTTGAATGGTTTGATTTGATTTTAATCAAATTAAATTGGGCTTAATTTAATTAAATTTGAGGCATAATTTGAATTAATTTTGCCTCGACAATGATCGATTTATTTGATCGAGTGCGATCGAGCTTTGTCGGGCTCGATCGGGGTCGAGTCGATGCGAAAATATTCGTCAACAAAAGGACCCCCAATATGTGTGGTGAACGAAAAGAAGTACGCCACACATATTGGCGTTGACCAAATAATGATCAAGCAAGATCTTCCAAATCAAATAGGGTATGATTTGAAAGAGAAAGAGAGATCTATGGAAGCCTAAACTTAGATTTAGGCGAGACCAATAAGGATAAGGAGATTTCTATATATCACCTTAAGGAAAGAGTTTTAGATTACTCTTGGAAGAGAGTTTAGAAGTATTTTGACAACTTCTAAAGAGGTCTCTAAAGACATTTGATATCTTTAGAGAGGATTTGATAGGAATAGAAGTATTTTGGCAACTTCTAAGGAGAATTCTAGAGATGTTTGATATTTCTAGAAATGATTTAACTTGATTAGAAGTGTTTAGATAACTTCTAAGAGGCTCCTAGAGATGTTTGGTATCTCTAGAAAGATTTTGGATTAATTAGAAGCATTTTGGCAACTTCTAAAAGGGATTCCTAAAGATATTTGATACCTTTAGAAAGAATTTGATTTGATTAGAAGAAATTGATAACTTCTAAAGGAGCTTAGGGATATCTTTCTATCACCTAAAGGCTAGGGGTATTTTGCTACCACCTACAAGATTTCCAAGGATATTTTGGCTATCACTTGAAGAGAAATTAGAGACATTTGGAGTCTCTAAGAGGGTCTTAGGGATATCTTACTATCTCCTAAAGGTTAGGGGTATCTTGGCTACCACCTAAGGAGTTCTCAAAGATATTTTCATTATCATTTGAGAAGGGTTAGGAACATTTGTTGTTTCCTAAAAGGCAAAAGGCGTTTGGTACCTATTGGAAAGCTCTAAGAGGTATTTTGGCAACCATCTAGAGATAGAGTTTGTCTTATTTTGGTAAGATAAGACTCAAAAGAGCTAAAGCTAAGAGTATTTTGACTACTACTTAGGCCTTGAAGGTATTTGGTGTAAGGTCATCTATTTTGGCAAGATAAATCTTAACATTTGGGAAGACTAAATGATATTTTGGCAACCACTAAAAGTCAAATTTGGGTAGATCTATGACGTCCAATTTGGTTAGAACAAGATCTAAAGGAGTGAGCTAGGAGAGACCTTAAAAGGTTTGAATTCTACCTAAACTCATAAATTGATAAGAAGACTCCTATTTGGGGAAATCTACACTTAGCATTTGGTACTAAGATTTGCATTTGACTTTCATTTGGAGAAAGATAAATTTAAACTTTCCTTTTTTTGGGGAAAGAAAGAAATGAACTTTCTTTTGGAGAAAGATGAACATGATTTTCTTTTGTTTAGAGAAAATTGAATTGCCTTTCCTTTTAGGGAAATATGAATTTTCTTCCCTTTTGGGGGAAAGAAGAAAGATTTGAAATCTTAGACCAAGGTTTTGATAATCCGGACCCAGTCCACAACCGGATCGGAAGAACATTTCTGCTTGGAACTCTGCTTGAGCAGCACAAAGCATTTTTTTTTTTATCTTTCATTGTCGGGTTTGGGCCAACAAAACTTCAAGAGATTCACTTGACGTTGCAGTGAAGAGAACTAACGGCCTCCTTAGAATAGGAGCGGCCAAAACAAGTGGGAACATGAGATAGCATTTTATACTATCAAAAGCCTTTGGTGACTGTCATCCGAGTAGAATTTTGAGTCCTTTGAAAGGGCTACAATCTACCGGACAAATTGAATAAGCGTCTCAGATATGCCAACCTACCTAGAAAAGATCTTAGTTGAGTAAGGCTTCTAGGAGGTTTCATTTCTAATATCGCCTTGATTTTAATAAGGTCAATTTCAATGTTATTGTGTCGAACAACAAACCCAAGAAACTTTTCTGAAGTCACCCCAAAGGTGCACTTATAAGAATTCATCTTGAGGTCGTACCGACAAAGCAATTCGAACACAACCCTTAAATTAAACAGGTGATCCTCTCTTTTTTTTTTTTTTGCTTTTGACCATGAGATCATCAATGTAACATTCAATTTTGTCATGAAAGAGCACATTGAATATTCTGGTCATTGCATACTGGTAGGTCATACCAACATTCTTAAGGCCAAAAAGACATGACCTTAAAACAGTACATTCCAATGGGTGTTCTAAAAGCAGTATATTGCTTGTCCTCCGGGGCCATTTTGATTTGGTTGTACCCCGAGGACCCATTCACAAGGGAAAAGAGACCATGAGAAGAAACAATGTCAATCATGAGTTCATGTATGAGTAAACATGCTTCATTCAAGTCTCTAAAAGCAACGCGTACGCGAATCTGTCCGTTCTTTTTCTTAACAAGGACAATGCTAGCCAATCAAGAGGGATATTTTTCCTCTTGAGTAGAACCAGCCTCAGTTAATTTTTGCTTTAATCACTTGTTTGTTTTTTTTTAATCTCCAAATGCATCCTTCGAGGAGCTTGTTTGATTGGAACAATATTTGGTTGAATGACAAGTTTATGGACTGTTATATTTGGATTTAAACATGGTATTTCATCATAACTCCATGCAAAACAGTCCTTAAACTCTGCCAGGAGTTGTACCATACCATTGGCATCATTTTCATTTAGCAATGTACTTATAAAAGTGGGGCGTGGATTTTGTTCAGTACCCAAATTAATTTCTTTCAATTCACTGATTGTTAATTTGATTTCTTTCTTCAAACTCAAGGGGTGCATCCTTAGTTTGAAGGTAATCTGAATCGTTGCTAGCTTCTAAACATAACCTCTCAACAGCGTTGTAGGTCTTTGTAAAGATCATATCAACATCCAGATTGTTGGTAATAACCAAACAAAAATTTATCATCTATTGGTCCGATAGTGCCAAAGCCAACACAATCTATTTTTCTCCAATTTGTATTTGAAATTCCATAGATTTTCAAGGTTTTAAGCTTGGCCTTTGGACCACATAGAAGGGGTTAAACCTCTTTTGATCAGGTTTCCAACACAAGTGGGAGTTCTACCATTTCATTTATGGAAAGTTGTCAAGTTTACACCCACTTTTGGACTTTAAGGAAGAGGGTATGCTATGAAAGACATACTCCTTCCCTACATTTTTTTATTTGAGTGTAATGCAAACATTCAACTCTTCCACTGTATTTTTTTTTTTACAACGAAGTTAGTGCTTCTACACAAATTCATTTTTTTTTAACTTAGTGAGATTAGACACCTCCTCTTTGTTTGAGAGTTATCTTCATCACATAAGAGATTTTCTTTAATGTCCCAAATAGGCTTTTCAGTGTCTATCCATTCTTGAAACTGCATCTTTGATTTATTGAAGCTTCTTTGTTGCTTTCTCAAACTACCCATCAAATTTGGCTCAGCCTTTGAATCGGACCCTGAGCTTACATGGGTGATGGGCCTTCTTGGAACAAATGGTGGAGATGGGGCTTTGGTACCCCTCACCTTCCACACTTCTTAACTTTTGTCATGAACTGTATCACGAACTCATTGTGTCATCTTACCACCTCATTGTGTTGAAGGAGGGGTAAATTTCCATTTAATCTTTTCCTCAAGTTCTTCTTCTTGAGGGTAGTCTTGGACAGTTGATGGAGACTTTGTCTTTAGTGTACTGATTTCTGCTTGATCTTTAGTTGGTATCACAGGTCTGAAAACACTGATAGCCTCTTTGGAACATAGCAAGAAACATCTTTATATTTCCCAACTTCATATACACTAAATGGTTTTAGAACTCCCTCCAAAAGTGAAAGAGCAATTGTGCCTAAGGCTCTTTGTCCCCCCTCTCATTGAAGCCACACAACATCATTTTGTCAGACGTTAATTTCTGCGTGTCAACATTGAGGTGGGTCAAAATTCTTAGATTCATTATGTTAACCCATGCACCCGGGTCAACAAGCACTCTTTTCATCAGAAAATGTTATTCTATGTATTTGTTGAAGTGTAAAGCCTCCTCAAAGGAATCCTCTACAGGTTGAGTTAAACAAATTTCAAGGTCAAGTAAAGCCTTGATCAAAGCTTTTCGCATTTCAGGAGAAAGTACGAATGCATTATATATATACTCAACCTCGCAGGGAGTTTCCTAAGGTGAGCTAGTACATTATGAAATCCACTTTTGGTGGTCCACCACCCACTTGCTTTTGTGGAGCAAGTGTTGGTGGAACCACGCCCTCATTTTAATTGATAGGTTCTTTTCATTTCTTTTGTTTGATGCCACTGGATATGATACAACATGACCACTTCTGAGATTTATCCCTGTTATTTGTTCAGGCTCAGAAATTAAGATCACATCAACCAAAACTTCAGAATTTGATTCTTCTTTCACTTGATTTATCTCTAAGTCCAGTGACTCGGGCTCAATGACAATCTTTGCTCCCTGCATTTTGTGCGTGGGTAGATTACCATCAAAACTTGATTCACTTGATTCAAAGAATTGGAAAGATCATTTGTAGTTTGTTCGTTATTAGATTCAGAACGGACAGATAACACGTACGCGGAAGGATCGTTCATTTCATTAACACCCTTTGGAACATACATGGAATTAGAAAGAGAGATAGGCTTGGAGGATTTTCCCCTTGCCATTTAGAAGGATAACCCATTTAATTTTGGAAGTTGATTCTTTCTTTTTCCCTTCATAATTGAAACTCTCTTTCATGAAGTTTCAAGGGTAAAGGACCCTTTCCACCCATTGAGTTATTTAAAGGAACATCAAAAGAGGCCTTTTTGTGGGCATTTGAGTTCTTTTTGGAAACTCCAATGGGATTTTGGGTTGTTTGTTTACAATCATTAGGAAAGATTTAGACAAAGATAATTGCCAACCATCTACAACTGTAAGCAAATCACTAGTGTTGTTCTTTCTGACCACACACTGTTGAAGGTAAAGAAGCTGCACTTGTTGATTCTGCTTCCTTTGTACTGGTAGAAGACTCAACTGTTGTGTTTAGGACCTTTTGGGGCCCCAAAACTGAGTAGTAAGAGCTATCATGGTGGATGTCATCTCATCCAATCTCTTATCCATCTTTTGCTTTAAGTCGTTGTAGAGCACAAATTTAAGGATTTTGACTCCCTTCCTCCACTTTCAACAACTCATTTGCATGAGGGTCTTCTGAAAGAGAGGATCCTCTTATGTCATAGTGGACGATAAAGATATCCTCCTCATCCAAGAGATCATCCTCATCGGGATTGAAATTCTCAAGCAACTTTTTGTAATTTTCTTCCTCCTTTTCTCTCCTTTCATCCTTATCAATTTTCTTGAGACTTTCTTTCAAGTATTCAATCATTTCTTCAACAGTTTTACCTGTTGAGGGATTGACAGGGGAAGGATGGTATTCTTCGTAACTGTTAATTTCCATAGGTGCTTTCCCTTTGTCTTTGGAATCAACACGGGTAGGAGGAGAAGAAAGTACAACTGATGGAGCCACCACCTTGGGTCTCCATTCTCCTTCACCCCATATGAGGAGGCATGGGATTTTTGGTGTCCCAAATTTACCTCATCTAAAGGTGGAGTTTGAATGTGACCCCCAGAGTGTGGCTCATCATAAGGACTAGAAGGTTTGTTTTCTTTGGGAGACCTTCTAAACCTAGTAGGTACGTCAGATTTACTAGAAACTGACAAAGAAGACCAAGGGACCACTGGCGATCAAGGTAATCAGCCTTTGGTCTGCCATAGATCTTAAGTGGCATTGCTGAACTGTCAACTAGAACTATCTGCTCACTGACTGCTCTTTCCTGACGAGGTTTAAAATCATAACCATCCACAATGCTGACACAGCTGGTTTGTCGGACAAACTGTTGCATCTCTTTCTGCGATGGTTGAACAATCAATTTGCTATCCTTAGGATCTTTGT